>JALIZF010001208.1:0-180623 GCA_029948255.1 Telmatactis stephensoni
CAAGCAATTAGCAAAGCAATTACCTAGCTTATCCTCGTTTATATTCATAGACCTGGTTATCTCTTCTCTATTATCTTCATTTTGTTGCAAATTCGTTGTATGAGCATTGATATTCTTATTGCTCACAATGATATCACTGTAAAGTGGATTGTTCATCTTTAAGCAGTTTAGAGCATCTAGCAAGAGTTGAGGTCTCACTCCTTGAAAGTAAACATGTCCCCTAAATTCCATTTTTCTTTTCAGCTTCAATCTTATTATACCTGATCTTTCCGGAAGTAGTAGGAAAAGGACAGTTCTGGGACCGAGGTACGAGGTACGCCCCCCTCCATTCCCCCCCCCCCCCCCCCCCCCCACCCCAACCCCAACCCCAAGCTCGACAGGGCGGTACCTCCCTCTCCGGGGTATGAGGTACGACGATCCCTCGAGCCCGACAGGGCTACCCCTCCCCCTCGAGCTCGGTAGGGCTACCCCTCTCCCTTTCTGAGGTATATTACGTCATATTGAGTATCCATACAGATTGTATATTGGAAAAATATGCTCCATCTTGCATACAACAATAAGTTACACACGTTATCTAATAGAATTACAACTGACTTAAGTTTATTTTTAGATGGACTGTACTATTCCATTGTCAACCAGGTTTTAAGATCGTATTGGACTTTATAGTCATTTACAACTTTCCTCTTGACCCCTCCCCCTACTAGCCCGGTAGGGCTACCCCTTTCTGAGGTATGATGAGGTACGACCCCTCCCCCCTCGAGCCTGGTAGGACTACCCCTTTCTGAGGTACGGTGGGGTACGAGGGTGGTACAACGAGACATGAATGGGGTACGAGCGCAGCGAGTGTCCGGTCCGGCGATTGGGTATGATGAGGTATAATTGGGGTATGGGGTATATATTATGGTGCATTAACGGTTATAAAACGATCTAATTTGTTACGAAGAAATGTTCTTTTACATTCCTTCTTTGATCTACTGCTGGATACGTAATCATTACGAGGGACCTCTGTGGACCATTCACGAAAGAATTCAATTTGAAGATGATACCAAACATTTCTGTGGAAGACGACAAGTTGACCATAATAACAACCGATGAGGTCGAAGCTGTGGGACGAATCAAAGTACGTCTAGTCCTCACCTTCCTGTATGGTGATTTCTGCGTAAGAAAAGTGTATGACCGATTTCACTGCGAAGGTTGTCAAAAAGGCTGGCCCAGTCAAAACGATCACGAGTGCTTACTACTTAGCGAGGAAGAAATCTTTGAAAAAGGCTATGACGATGTTAGAACTAGGATCAATCTCGATGTGTTTTACCAACTTTGTGAACGATTCACTAAACTGGCAGACATACCCATGACAGCAGAATGGAAGACATTCCTCACAAAACTTACCAAAGTATCTGCGCGGACAATCTTTTACTTCTGGGAAGATATGATTCACACATACAATCACGAAGAACAGATCATAGTAGACTTTGTGCATATGATACGCAACACGATACAGAATGAGGGAGACTGGATCCCGGAGGTTTATCTCAAATTTGTAAAATTTATGCGAGAATAAAAATATAGACATTTATCATCATTCCTTAGTCTTGTGTTTGATGTCAAAGAGTTAAGACATGGGATGTTTCAGAACCCTTCCCAATTTTAAATTAGAAAACATTTTTCGTAAAGTAAGGTGCGTTCTAGCCTGTTGCGGGGGTAAAATACTTATAGAAAACTCCCAACTCGATGGAGAACGACAGCCTCCTTCAAAACCTGTACTACCACCTCAATCAGGGGGGAAGTCTCGGAAGCGTGGATGCTCTTTATCATGCTGCAAAAAAGAAGAATAAAAAGATTACCAAAAGAGAGGTTCGCGAGTGGTTGAAAGGTCAAAGAGTGTATTCCCTCCATCGACCGGTACAAAAGCGATTTCAGCGAAACCGTGTCTATGCTAAATCTATAGATTCATTGTGGGAACTCGATCTGATAGACCTTCAGTCTCTTAAAAAGTACAATAACAATTACCGCTACATGGTGACATGCATTGATGTCCTGTCTAAACACGGGTGGGCCATACCACTGAAAGATAAGACTGCCTCCACTCTTGTGGAAGCTTTCAAACCTTTTTGAAGGAAAAAGGGATAGGATTTTACCACACGTTCAATGCCACAAAAGCCAGCATCGTGGAACGGTTTAATCGAACGTTAAAACAGCACATGTACCGTTATTTCACCTGGAAAGGCACTCTGAGGTATTTGGATGTGTTGCCCGAACTTCTCGAATCCTACAACCATTCTTATCACAGAAGTATACAGAGAAGTCCAAATTCCGTTACCAAAAACAATGAAAAAGACGTGTGGATGACTCTGTATGGAAACCAAGTTTCTAGAAAACCCTACAAGTTCAAAGTGGGTGATCAGGTTCGCATTTCCAAGGCAAAAGGATTGTTTGAGAAAGGATATCTTCCTAACTGGAGCGAAGAAATTTTCACTATACACAAACGACTTCCAAGAAATCCTCCAGTCTACAAGGTAAAAGAATATGACGGAGAAGAACTCGAAGGAACCTTTTACGAAGAGGAAATACAGCGGGTTCAAACCAAAGGAGATGACGAAGTGTATAAAATTGAAAAAATCGTAAAAACACGAAAACGGGGAAAGAAAGTAGAATACTTTGTGAAATGGCTTGGCTATCCCGAAAAGTACAATAGTTGGGTAGCTAAGAGTGATATTGAAAAGTAATTATATCAATAAAGAAATGTTATAAAAAACAGTAGCTTGTTCAGTGTCTTTCATTTTCACTCAACCTTCCATGGAGTCGGGTCAATTCTACATGACGTTGCCCAGCAACGCCTCCATGAGTGTATTCCCCAACAACACTTTATCTGAATATAAAGTGAAACTCCCCAATCACGTGGAACTACCAGGAAAATGGGAAGTGGGTTTGGCGTCCATCACTTATCCCCATACATGGTTCAACTTACAAAAACCACAGGGACACTTCTACATTTTCGGAGCGGATGGAGTACCCACGGTAGGACTGGTACCTGAAGGCTTTTACAAATCTGTATCTGAAATCATTCCTGCCATAAACAAAGAGATCACTGACAGTGGAGTAAAGGGCATGTCCCTCCAACTGGATCAAAGATCTCAGAAAGTGACCGCAGTACTAGGAGAATCACAAACGTTGACCTTTCGGAAGCACTTGGGGTACATGTTGGGATTTGGCAAGGAAATCTCCCTTACCAAGACGACCACAGCTCCCTTTGTGAGTAATGTGAACATTGGACTCCAGTCCCTCTTCGTGTACCTGAACATTGTGGAAAGTCAAATTATTGGTGATGTTCGAGCTCCCCTACTACGAATTGTACCTGCTCAAGGTGAAGATGGAGAAATCATTACACTCAATTACGACAACCCACAATACATCCCTTTGTCCACGAGAGATTTTGAAGTGGTAGAAGTCCTTATAACCGATGACACGGGGGAAAAAGTACCATTTGAACGTGGCCGCGTTGTGATAACATTGAATTTCAGGCTCCAACGACCCTCCTATTTTTAATAATGGTACAAACAGGTGGTAGAATGATGGTATACCGTGGAGCACCATTTCAACAAGGATATGGAATCGGGTCCTTTTTCTCGTCACTCGCAAGAAGAGCCCTCCCCTTTTTACAACAGGGTATAAAAACTGTTGGTCGAGCTGCTCTCAACACGGGTATGAATATTGCCGGAGATGTTTTGGCGGGAAAAAAATTGAAAAACTCGGTGCAGTCTCAAATTCAACAGACAGCTAAAACTTTAAAAGAACAAGCATTGAACCATCTCACCTCACAGACGGGGAGTGGTGTCAAACGTTTAAAACGGAAGAAACCTCAGAAAAAGCTCAGTTCATCCCAAGCTAGCAAGGTGAAAAGACCTACTAAAACGGTCCCGAAAAAGAGAAAGCAAACACCAGCATATCAAGGTCAAGTTAAAAAATCAAAAGTCACTCACCTCCAGGACATATTTGATAAATAATGGCATTCATCCATCCACACTCCACCCCATGTACCAAAAGCGAAGTAGACTTGTTCACAGTCCCAGCAACTCAAGTTGTGCTTGAGAAAGGATGTTGGATCGATCATCAACCCATCTCCACTTTATCCACGTCTTCCCCTATTGAATACCAGATTGTAGGGACTGACAATTACTTAGACTTGGCAAAGACCATGTTGTTTACTCGTTTGAAAGTTACCAAAGCAAATGGTGGGAATCTGGATAATGATGAAAAAGTGGGTCCAATCAACCTGTTTCTACAAAGTCTCTTCAAACAAGTTGACGTGTACTTAAATGGGGTTCTCATTACACAATCTACGGGTACTTACAGTTATAAGAGTTATCTGGAGACTATTCTCAATTATGGTCCAGCGGCCAAGACCTCCCTACTCACCGGTCAGCTGTTTTACAAAGATACGGCAGGTTCTATGGATGGAACGGATCCTACAGCAGATGGAACCAATCAGGGACTTAAATCACGTTATACGCATACAGAAAAGAGCTACATAGTAGATATGTGGGGTCCTCTACACTGCGATATACTGTACAGCGAACGTCTTTTGTTGAATCACGTCAACGTCACCATAAAATTGACCCCAAACACACCAGCTTTTGCTCTAATGTCAGAAACTGTCAACCCTAACTATAAGATATCCATTCAGAGTGCTGTACTCAAAGTCCGTGCAGTGAAAGTGAGCCCGACTCTACAACTGCATCACCTCAATCAGCTCAAAAAGGGGATTACTGCTAAGTACCCAATACGTCGTGTAGAGTGTAAGACCTATACCATCCCTACTGGAAATCCCTCTCTCAACAAAGGAGATCTGTTTAATGGAAATATACCCAAAAGAATTATAGTAGGAATGGTCGATTCCGACGCATTCAATGGATCGTACGCCAAGAACCCCTACCACTTCAAGTTGTACGACACCAGTTCTCTGAAACTGACTGTAGATGGAGAAATGATTCCTTTTCAAACAATTAATCTAAAGTTATCACAAGCTAGTGAGAGAAACTTCATGGAGGCCTATCAGACCTTGTTCTCAGGAACGGGAAGATTGTTTGCAGACTCTGGAATCGATATTGATCGAGCAGATTACATCCGAGGGTACTCCATCCTCGCCTTTGATTTAACACCAGATCTGTGTAGTACTTCTGATCATTTCAACCAGAAACAGAAAGGGAACGTTTCTCTGGAAATACAGTTTACGCGTGGACTCCCCAACGCTATCAATCTCATTGTGTATGCTGAATTTGAATCCCTTGTGGAAATTGACTACTCCCGACACGTGACCTCAGATTTCTCAATATGAACACCCTACAACTGGAACAAGTCATGAAGAAAGACCCAATAGCACGTTTGAAATTCTGTGGAGTGTATGCTGAGAACAATCTACCAAAAACACTGGATGTTTACCCCTGTGGTTTGATAGCCAATACAGACCCTAAAAGAAAGCCAGGAAAACATTGGGTGGCGTTTTATTTTTCCTCGCCTCATGAAGGGGAATTTTTTGATAGTTATGGTTATCCACCAAGTTTTTACAGTTCACATTATGTATCATTTTTAAATCGTAATGCAAAAGAATGGAGTTTTAATCATAAAGAGCTTCAAAGTACCTGGAGTAGAGTGTGTGGACAATATTGTATATTTTATTTATTGCACCGCTCACGTGGTGTGAGCTTGAGTACCACTGTCAATGTATTTAGTTCGAATAAAGAATGTAATGACTATGCAGTCAATCATTTTGTAAGAGAATTAATTAGACAATAAACATTTTTAAAAAATTTATTGAGTATTTGTTTGATGTTTACAAATTAATAGGAAATCCAATTGAGTCCTCGTTTGGGAGGAACGTTCAATCTCCGCTTCTGTAAAGCAGGAGAAATGGGTCGTTTTCTGGGTCGAGTAGGGGGTGTGGGAACCATAGGTTCAGACAGTGGGGTAATGGGTGGACGTCGGTCTCCCATCTTATACAAGGACATCAATCTTCTTCGGTCTTCATTCCGTATAAAATCTTCAGGAGTGTTCAGTTGGGCCAAAGCTTTTGTAAAATCATCTCGTCCAGACGGTGCAAACGTTCGGCGGGATCTCAAAACATCATTGACAAGATCGGTGATACTTGATCCTCGTATGGGTCTACCCCCCACGGAGACTACACCTTTATCATCCCAATGGATGGTGTCTGGGGATTTCTTCATCCACTGCAACAATCCCTCGGCTTGACTTTGAAAGCGTTTGGGAACCGTTTTCAATATCTCGGAATCACCCACCGGCTGCGGTTGGGATTCCTGTGGTTGGGATTCCTGTGACTGTTGTTGTTGGGTACCCTGTGTTGAAGTTGTTACTGTAGTTGGTTGGACTTTCACCGTAGGAATGTAACTTTCTCTTTGCTCTTGTAAATTGAGAAATCGTTGAAACTGTTGTTCGTGATTTTTCAGTTTAATGTCATCCGGTAAGTCGGGATTAGCCAGAGTCTGAGTCATTTGCTGGTTGAGGTTACTCATACTTTTCACTAGAGGAGAGGTCTGAAGGTCCGCTCTTTGTTGAATCAGATTCATGACCTCTTCGGGAACAAGAATCATTTTTCGATTGTACTTCATTTTAGTAAGAAACTTCCCAAGGTAGATAAAACAGGAGGAAGTAGTAGACTCAGGAGATTTCCTCCACGTTGATTCAGTTTCTCTTTCTTTTCCTTTAAAGACACTCTCTTATCAGCCAAGGCTCTTAATACACTTTTATATCGTTTCAATTTCTTTTTCTGCTCTCCGTTAATAGGTACAACCCCTTGTAACACGTTGAGTGAAATTTCGGCCAAACACTTGATCAAATCAATGTGACACGTAGCTAAGATAGCTTTTCTTTGCTTGGGGGTTGAACGTGCTAAGACTCGGAGGAGATCAGAGTTGTGCTTCATGCGCTGTGACATGGTAAAATGAATCACTCTGTGTTGTACAAGAGTTTATGTACGTTTTGTGTAGACTACTTGTTGCTCCTCTGGGAAAACAGACGTTCTCAGCCGCATGTGGTCAGGTGTGGTAGGGTGGAGATCTAACAGCAAGTATCCATAAGGTTGTCTAGTTGCATCTTGATAACTCTCCATCACGTATTTTGTAGCCATGGGAAACGCTTGCCTTGCGAGTATGTTCACTCCTAGAGAATCTCGCGGGTGTTTGAAAGCCACGATATAGTGAGTGTTGAGAGAAATCGTTCTCGAATGTTTTCCCGGTGGGAAAAGGTTTTGAACTAAGAATAGTGTCGAGATGTTACGGTGATGGGAACCTTTAGTAATCACATCAACCATCGAGTCTTTACTTGTGCTTTCATTCATCAAATCATCTAATATCAACACGCCAGGAGTCTTGTGGAATAAAGAGTAAATATCTTCCGGAAAGCCTTGGATAAACTGAATGTTTGGAATTTCTCTTTCCATGTCTAAGAATCGTGGTTGAAACTCACCGTAGCAATACACGATTTGCTCAATCGGTTGGTCAAACATATGGTTGACGCGACGAAGAAGTTGTTCGGTCCAAAACGTTTTCCCGGAAGATGTACACCCATAAGCAATTAAAGACGTAGGACTTTTAAATCGAACATCCATACTGTTTGATGGTTGATCGGAAACTAAATCCTCATTGAATGTTGTAGTATTGATATAGTGAACGCGCGCCTGATCTAACCAGGGCTTCCGTTGCTCAGAACTTAAACCATGAACGCTTGCTAAATGGTTTGGTAATCTTAACAATTGCGTTTTAATACACCCAGGAATGGGACAATCTTTACGTTGTCGATGTACCATGGTAAATGAAAGATGTGAAAAACTACACATTATTTATAGTCTGAAATTTATAGAAAATTTTCACAGTTTTGATTATTTTGATATCACAGGATCGATGGGAGGGCCACCAGGGCCACTATTATTACAGGTAGAAACCTAAAAGAGGGCCACTAGGGCCACTATGTGAGAGTTTTGAACCCAAAGGAGGGCCACCAGGGCCACCAGGGCCACTATTATTACAGGTAGAAACCTAAAAGAGGGCCACTGGGGCCACCATTATTACAGGTAGAAACCTAAAAGAGGGCCACTAGGGCCACTTTGTGAGAGTTTTGAACCCAAAGGAGGGCCACCAGGGCCACCAGGGCCACTATGTGAATGTTTGAAAACATACCTGAGAGAAAGACATTTTCGAATCAAAGACATAAAACGTATATTTGTTCTCGAAAGTGTTTTATTGTCGCACTTCAATACATGTTTACAAATTGACTAGTATATCCACTAATTCTAAATCCTGATCAGTTAAGGTTATCTGGGAGTGACCATAAGCTAGGGTAGTCACCCCATCCTCTAGAATATATCTCTTATCGTCATAGGGACTGAGCCCTATCTTATTGATATTTACAGTATAGATTTGATGTTTCTCACTTCGTAATTGTTTCATGTTATTAATTGTACGCTTCTTATTTTGCAAACAATCTCTATAGTGAGCATGTCGGATGTTTCTCTTGGTTACATTTTTGGAGATCCCCTTAGCTGTTTTCTTTTCCACCTCAAGACCCTCCTCGTGGTACAAAATGGAGTACATCTTTGGTCGAAGACCAACAAATTCTTCAATGGGAACACCATGGGTTTCATCTTTCATTTTACCAATCACTTTCTTGTTACGACTACTGTACAAAAAGTGTTCTCTGGGGTACTCTGAGGTGTCAAAGAGATCCTCATCTTCTTCGAAATCACGGTAAATGTCTTCGGTCTTGATATCGTAACAGAGTGAGTCCGTGTCAGTGAAGAGAAGGGTAGCTTGGTTGCCATAATTCCGTTTAATGTAGTTGTAATGAAAGTCATACATCAGAGTCTTTGAGAGATCCAGTATCGCAAATCCCACGTAGATGGGTCGATTGAGGTACAGTGATGGTTTCTTCAGATTGACCGCCACCAGGTCTTCATTAAATATTCTAAAGTAATCGAACAGAGGTGAGGCGGTGAGTTTGTTCAATTGTTTCACGTTATTGACCAGTTTTACGTTGACACGCTTCCTCAAATTCTCCATAGTCTTGCCAAATACAGCATTGTTCATCAGTTTAAAGAAGTCTTTTTCGAAATCATTTCTTGCATGTTTTCTCTTGTCCGTGTTGAAGTCAATGTATTGCTTGAGCCAGGAAGATTGATTGAATCCCAAGAACACGATGTATCTTGGTTAATTTCATCCCCAGAGATAAGTACAATTGTAGGTTGCGGTAGTGAACAATGTACTTGGTTTTGTTGCTAAGATTAGGGACCAACTTTTCTGTGGGAGTGTACTTCATCTTCAGATCTTTTGCCAGTTGTTGACAGTAGGGAGATAACTGGTCTTTGGAGATTTTCCGTTTTTCTGGGGCAAGAGGATAGTCAGTTGTGGTAGCCATGGAGCTCTTGTGGGTATTCGAGGTCCACTTCCAAGATGTAGCCCTCTGTACCATCAGGTGGGAGGGTCATGAGAGTTTCTTGTAGCTCATCGATCTCACCAGAGGTCAACCATCCAAAATTGTTAACCGGGAGAGACTGGGACATTGCCCAACCATAGAGATTATTTGCATCTAAGTACATAATGTAATTATGCTCCTTTTCAGGATCATAGTCAGGTACGTACGGGTTGTTTGCTTTTGCATACCTATGTGTAATCTGAGAGATTCCTCCTCTCTGAGCTTCTTCAAAAAATAAGATACATATTCGGATCGCTTAATAACTGTAACTCGACCCCAGTCATCTTCAGACATGCCGACCATGCTAGTCCGGGAGCCGTGTAAAAATGACCTGGATCGAGTTGGTAGTACTCTAGACAGATGTCGCGAAAATTTTCAAAAACATCTGCCAACAACAGGACATCCGATTTCAAATACAAATCGTGATAGTCTCCTAAATGACTACATTGAAAAGTTTGAAAAACCTCTTGCGCATGCTGGTAATCCTCTTTGCTGATGTGTTCGTCTTTTAGTTTGCTGTAAAACGCCTCCTTTGGGGGTAGACAGGTTTCTCGAAATCTTTCAACACTGTCCATGTAGTCATAAGGATACACGCCTTTCCTCAACAGTAAATTCACTTTATCCTCCTCCACATATCGTCTTAATATCTTAAATTTACTCACCCCCTCTTTGCTTAAATTATCAACTAATTTTTCTAACGAACTATTGAGAAATTGTAGGGAGTCGATGAAGACTAAATTGCCTACCGAAAACGAAATGTATTTTTCGGTATTGTTAGGGATGCAAGTGATCTTTTCCGATTTTAGTTTACCTAATCCTTGCATAATGAGATGCGAGTCGTAACCTTTAAGATTGTGCAACACGACTGGAATTTTTCCCGTGAACTTGTAATTTAAATTGCACTCGTTGTGCGCCGCACCCCTATAATTACCAAGGAGGTGGTCGTGATCTCGCACACGGTCTGCTCCGAGGAGACCTCCACAAATATGACAGTTGGTAGCATTATGGAATTCCCGTTCTTGCTCCTCCGTGATAATCATAGGGGCAACATGTTTTAAAATGTTACTTATTTGTTTCTCTTCTTCTAACAAACACTCTAAAAACTTGTCTACAGAATTTTCTCCTCGGTATATTACGGGAGGTTTGCTATATTGATCTATTGTAGACTCCACTACATACCCAAACCCACAAGGTTGGTGGTGTTGGGTTTTCTGGGTCCCTCTGTTGCTATCCTCTAGAGGGGCGGTACTACAATCTACCAAGATAGATTCGAAATCTGCATAAATTACGAAAGGTACTTTCAATTGTTTTTGTACCTCTGTAAAGGATAACGTTGCATGATCTTCATCCGGTAATTTGATTTTCTGTGAACCGTGACGTCCGCAGTGTGATTCATGCTCGCGTAACAAGTCTTGCCGGACAAAGCCATGCAAGCAGTACATACAGTAATATTTTTCTCCATCATGGTTGGTTAAGCTACCCATCAATCTACTGAAATTTTTGATGAGACAATAATGCCTCTTGTCTTGGTGGGAGTACAATAATAAGTTGATATGGGTTACTTGTTTGTTCTTGGTAATGTGTAGTGGGAAGAGTTCATTATCCTCGAAGCCAAACACGTTGACACTGATGTCATTCTGTCGTTCGAATTTCTGCACTTGACTGATCTTGACGGGATAGTCAATGCCCTCCATGTTCAGTTCATTTTCGTACCTTGTATAGTGATGGACTCGGTGTGGACCTGATCCATGTGAGATGGGTGGAGGGCGGCCAAGATGGACCAGAGGAAACATTTCTGCATCCTCGTTTTAGATGTTGAGAACCGACTTCTTGTCCTTGATTCGTTTAGGAAGCGGGAGGTAGCTTGACCCTTTCAAGGGTGTGTAGGTGGTCACACCCAAATCTAGGTGTAACACCTATCAAACAGAGAAAAAATATTAGTCATACAATTATTTTTAAGAGTTATTCAATAATATACAGACTCACCTCATCGATCTGCCAACCGCTTCCTTCACGTTGGTATTCCAAAAAGGAGGTCTTAATTTTTTCCACAGATTCGTTGTACTGTTTTTCCAATGTGTGGGGGTTGGTGGTGGTGTTACAAGCACTTCTAAAATGTGGAGTGGACACTTGATCTTCCCCTTCAGGTGTAGATTTTGTCATTTTGACATTAGAACAGAGAAACCATTTAACACCTCTTTTCTGTTGGAGTTGTTTCTGAAGTTGTTTAAGTATGGATTTCTTTTTGCCTTCTAAGGTGAGGAGTAAATCATATTTTTGGTGTTTGTTGGGGTTGTATTTGTGGATCGTTGCATTCTTGTCCAATGCGCATTCCACTTCTTCTTCTTGCCCACCACCTTTTTGCGCTTTCTAAAAGATGAGAGAAGAACATCTGTAAGAAAACCAAAGAATCTCAGATGGGATTCCTGTGGTATTATTATTATTATTATTATTATTATTATTATTATTATTATAATTATTATTATTATTATTATTATTATTATTGTTATTATTATTATTATTATTATTATTATTAGTTGTATGTCTGTAATTTATAGTTTTAATGTGCGCAACACTTCCGTGGTGCGAATGTATCCAATTGGGATTCCTATGTTTAATTTTTTTTTAATACTTTAAAATATTCACCTCAAGATCTTCATCGTTCAACCAAGGTCCATCATATTCCTCAAACATTTCCTCGGGTATGTTTTGTAACTGAAATAAGAAAAAAATTCCAGTATTCCAATTCCATTCCATTCCAAACAGTTATCTATTGGGGTTCCTGTGTAAATGGTAAGACCATTGACCTCTGAGTACTGTGGGCTCAACTAAGTAAGGGGTAAGACCGCTGACGTTCAAGTACTGTGGGTTTAAGAAAACGCTTCGTGACTTTACCATGTGGTAACAGAAATATGTAAATAAAAGCCTCACCTCATATTCCTCAAGTTCTTGATCTGTTCGAGGTTTCTTTTCAGGTAGTTCACTTTCTTTAGCGTTATTCTTTCGTTTCGAACGACCAGAGCACACGGCTTCATGTCGTTTCACATTACATTTTCTCGTAAAATCTTTATGACAATTAGCGCATGTAAACACCTCTGGTTTTTGATGTTGTTCTTTATTATGTCTGTTGAGAGCACTCTTTCGCGTAAACGCTTTAGAACACTCAGTACACTGAAATCTCTGAAATCCAACAACAGGAGTAATGAGATTGATTTTTAGATATTTTAACCTATATGAGATAAATGCACGAACCTCAGGTTGGTTTGGTCTCTGTTTTTTCGAAGGTGAAGAATCCTAGAAGAAGACGACGTTTTTGAGCATGTGTTAATGCTTAACAGATCATACGTAAACTTTGAGTAACGTAAAATTAATATGTTCACAAACCTCATACACTTCAATGTCATTTACTATTTTGTCATCTAGTTCATACAACTGTAAAGTAATGAAAAAAGATTTAGAATTTTAATTTTATTTGTATTTAATTTTACAAGTTTTAGATTAGGATGTGTTATGCTATGATAGAAATGTAATTACCTGAATTAATGAATCAATGAACTGTTCATTTTCATTGTTCACAGAAGGGTTGGATAATGTGTCTTTGTCAGACTGCAAACAAAAATTCAAAAGTGAGAATTGGTTCAAAAAAAGTTTATTGAACTTTTACTCTCACCTCTTGTTGGTTCAGTTCCAAACCATCGCTTTCTTCAATGATCTCCTCTAGATAATTATATTCGTCACCCTATAACAAATTAAATAAATGTTAATAAATGGATTGAATAGACCAAAAGGAACATTTTTTAAAAAACATTTACCTGATTTAGAAAGTCAAACTCTGGAATATTACTTCCGAAGAAATCATTTAAAACTTCTTGCCATTCTTGATTGTTAAACTCCATGTTGCTAGCTTTGTGAATGGTTGGACAAGTGAAAGCTTGCTCTTTTTATAAGAAAGGATTGTGTCATGATTATGAAACAGGGAATGGGAAAAATGACGTCATTCTAAAAATAGAATGTACCCCAGTACCTCAAAATGCGAGTATTAGTTGAGGTATGATCACGTGTTTGGTGCGAGATTCAAACGTTCAAAACATTGAATGAAAGAAATGACGTCATACTAAAAATAGAATGGTCGTACCCCATCATACCTCTATCGAGCTAGGTATTCTTGGATTATCACATGCTTGGCGTGAACTTCAAACCTGTTTCAGTCATTTGTCTATTATTTGACAAGACCAATGGGTGTTTTGATAACTATTCGGTATATAATCACTGTGACCTCGCGAAAAGGCGCATGGACTTATGACAACTGTGTAAACAATGAACGAGCCCTAAATAAACCAATGAGGCAGAATGTTTGGTGAAAATTTGCATAAGTTCTAGACATAAACTAGTGACTCAAAATACAGTGTCAACGATATGAGATCCTGACACTTATGTATTTTAAATCTAAGGTTAATTTTGATTGAATAAATGACTCTGGAAACAATTCTTGCACAAACTGTAAACACGAGTTTCAAAAACAATAGATTTACAGGTGACCGTTTCTAAAACAATAGCCGTCACGCACATAGGTTTAGAAAATCTAAAACTTTGATTCTTTGTGGTCACTTTTGCTACTTCTTTAATTGGATACCATTTAAGAATTAGAAGAAAATATTAATATGATACGATTTACGAATTAGGAGGATTCAAAAGAGAGGAAAATTGCTTGACCCGGTTGGTGATTATTGCACCACCAATGACGTCATCGACTCCGTAATCGCTGTACCGGAAACTCGCTGCGCTCGTACCCCATTCATATCCCGTTGTACCACCCTCGTACCCCATCATACCTCAGAAAGGGGTAGCCCTAGCGGGCTCGAAGGGGAGGGGGGGTCGTACCTCATCATACCTCAGAAAGGGGTAGCCCTACCGGGCTAGTAGGGGGAGGGGTCGTACTCCATACCCCAGAGAGGGGAGGTACCGCCCTGTCGGGCTTGGGGTTGGGGAGGGGGGGGGGGCGTACCTCGTACCTCGGTCTCAGAAACGGCACTTTCCTACTACTGTAATTGTAATAAATTATGTCTAGCTCTTGTAAATCCAGCTTTACGTCTCGATTTCGATTGCTTTAACTTCTCAATCTCGCTATTTAACTGTTCACTTACTGTTTGATTGTCCTTAATCTTTGAATTTTTTTCTTCCTCGTCGCTACAAGTCATTTCTCGTCGTTTGTTTTTCTTTTTACCCCGCATGTTGTCGACTTGTTGATTCGCTTCGAAGCTTTAGAGACGTAGTTTTCGCTTGTAATCTCGCTTGATTCTCGTTTATAACCTCGCTCTGCTACCAATTCTGGTTTGGAGGACTCCAGAAAACTCCTCGATTTTTTTCGTACTTAACTATTTATTCTAGATCTTACACAATTTTTAGTTCCATAATAAACCCGCTTGGTTACGAAATCCTACACGTACAAAAGCTCACAACCTTGTGGCCCGGGCGAGACGTTACGTCACTCCAGACTAAATGTTTACAAAATTTTATAAAAACTTATGTCTCGAAACCACCCTGCCTGAACGTAAAACGGACCGCGCCGTGCTGTGACCATATCAGGCCCGCGTAATGTGTAAGAACTTTACTTCTAAACATTTCGTGATTTAAAAGCCAAGAGAACAATAAGTTTGAGTAAATTTAGATGCTAATATACTTGATAATTTTGAATGTAAATAAAATATGTTGCTTTGTGATTATAGGAGGCATATAGATAAATTCAACCGAGTTTCAAATCATTTTCAAATTTCATCGTCGTCCCACTTTAACCGGTACACGACGAAACTACCCAGGATAAAACTAATCAAGATGTTTCCTCCATCAATTCTAGAGAACTACAGCTTCCCTTCTCTCCTCCCCAGTCTCCCTCACTTCCCCTTTCCCCTCCTTCCCCCTCCCTTCCCTTGAGAGCCAGCAACGCAGGTTACTAGAGAATTAACGTACGTAACCAAAGCATCAGACGTTCACAAACGCAAATAACCTGTTAATCATCCTTTGGATGGAGTTTCAAATCGAGTAGTGATTTGCACAAACTCGTACAAGCTCCGTTCCCGACATGACGATTCAGGAATAGAAAAATATCTCATTAAATGAAGTAAGAAAAAAAAAAAGATTTTCGCTCTAATATCTTCAATATTTTAGAATATGAGAAGACAACGGGAGGAGGAGTTGCTATGTTTATGCGAGCCTTTAAGATCCCTGGAGTATTTATGATAAGTAAGTATTTCAATTCAGTTTCAGTTTTACTTTATTCCTCTGTCTGTTGTACGTCGCGGACAGAGACAAAAGACTTCTCCTCTCCCCTCAATTTTTCTTTCCTTACTCCCTCCAGAATACTCCCCCAATGCCTTAAATCTCTGAAGATACATCTGTTTATGTCTATATGTCTAAGATAAACCTTATTGTATATTTTCATTATATTGTTCCTAGATATATCATATCTTATTAGTATCATGTCTATTATTATATTGTTCCTAGATATATCATATCTTATTGGTGTTATGATATTATCTTATTGTATATTTTCATTACATTGTTCCTAGATATATCATATCTTATTTGCATCATGTCTATTATTATATTGTTCCCAGATATATCATATCTTATTGGTATTATGTCTATTATTATATTGTTCCTAGATATATCATATCTTATTGGTATCATGGCTATTGCATTTCTTGAGCCAACGCTAGAACCGCACGCCAGGAAGGTAGGTCCGTGAACCAATAGCTACTATATAATAGCTACTAGCCCAGCCGGTATCCTTAACCTCCATACCCAAACAATGGCTACTAGCCCAGGCCCCCCTGCATACGTTTACACATTTTCTTCATAGCTATGCTAAACAATTAAAGTAACAATGTTTGGTTTATTTTAGTTTGGTGTCAATGCAACGGGAGTCGGTCTACTTTTTCTGTGCAGTACTGGAACCTATATGATCTCTACTCCAGTCTTTGGATACATCCTCGATAAAAAGGTAAAGACGAAGTGCTTTCATCATTCATCGATGTGCTTTTTCCCTTGCAACAAGTGCCTGCGATTTCGCGTCATTCAAAGTGATTATATTTACAGTGAAAATGGTTGCATCGCGACCGCATTCCAACTTCGGTTAGAGTCTTGTTGTTTCTGATCCGTCAATCATCTTTGGATCGGAGCTTATTTCAAATCAAACTAATATTGGACGAATTTACATAAGCACATAGGCTCCGTCCTCATGGATGATGGACGGATCAGAAAAGACAAAACCTAATACAAATACGGGTTACAGTGCAACGCCTTTTTGCTGCAACCCGTGAAAAACAAACAAACAAACAAACAAACAAACAAACCATGCAAACAAAAACAAACAAACAAACAAACAAAAAAGAGATAACTACTTTGTAGTGAGTTTCAGTCTAGGATCAAAAGGAAACAATGATTTTAGATTCTTTTATTAACTAGTTTTGCAATGTTTTCAGAAATTAATTAAGACTACTCTACACTGAGAAGATGAAATGTGAGAAACGATTGCATGTTAAGCATACACCTATTTCAAAACAGGTTGTCGTACGAGAGGCCTCAAGCCCACGTGCTAGACTGAAAAGTAGTATGGGTTGTTGCAAATCTTTTCAGCTTTGGTCTTAATTTTAACATAAACAAATGACTTTCTTTGGTGTTCAAGATCAGAACAAGCTATATGCGAGCTGTCGTATAGATAGATATTTGTGTTGTTTTATAACTTTAGTAATTTCTACCCCGTGCTTCCTTTCAGGTCAGTTGCGTAGACTTGGCCCTTTGCCCGACAATGTTTATAAAAATAGGTGTATAAAGAAAAGAGATTGTTAACTCGCTTTGATAACACAGAAGAAGAAAAAACAACAACAACAAAATCATGACGCACCTTATATTACACAGACAAAAAATAATTTAGACTGGAAGTCCTTATTCTTTGAAAATTAGTAGAACTAGCTCGGTAGTTTTCATTTTGTCAATAGCTTTTTGATAGAAATTAGAAAGTTTAAAATCACGAGAAAAGTGTGTATCATCAAGTGTGTAAAATCATTAGAAAAGTGAGTTTCTTTTCAAGAGACAACCTATTTAAGATTCGTATGCTCATGGTCTAGCGCGCGTGTTAGTTTATTGGCGAAGTTTTTAAAAAAATCATTTATGGCTTAAAGTTGCTCGTTGTTGACCGATTTATAGCGTTATCATTGAAAATAGCCCTAAAGAAGCTATCTTAGGGCCTCCAGTACAGATTAGTGGAAATAGTTGTTGATAATAGTTGTGATCGATAACGAAAGCATATCGACAACTAAGGGTCTCTACAGACTGGGGGATAGTTATCGATGCTTAAGTTTCCTATTTCATTCCGAACGGCTTCGTCAATACTACGTTTATCGAAAATTGATCAAACGTTTCCCTTATAGATATATTTATGAACTAAACTGAACAATTTGGTCTGAAGAGATATATTTTATAACCACAAAGTCTATATTTGATTTTTGATAATCGACTTAAACACCCTCGGACGGGCACACGAACTTCGCATATCTTTCGGGTTGACACTTCGTGTCTACTTCGGCGATTTCCGAATTACGCACGCACGCATGAAGCCCATAGCATAGTGTGTTACTGGCATAAAGCCAATAACCACAAAAATGTAGCTGTCGATAACGAACTAAAATCGCTTTGTTATTAAATTTATTTTAGTCATCGATCACATCTGGCCTATAGGCCTATCGACAACTGTTTCCCCCTATCTGTGGAGGCCCCAACATCACTTTATTCTTAAACTCAAATAAGGCTAATTTATCGACAGCTACTTTTTTCAGTGATGCATATGTGGCCTTGTCATCGACAGCTAATAGTAATCGGCAACAACTTGTTATCGATAACTATGCCCAATGTCTGTTGAGGCCCTATAGAATATAATTGATGTGCCTCCTGTCACTGTAAAACCACCATTAAAACTAGCTGTATTGCATTTATTTTTAACAATGTCCTTCTTCTGATTGAAGAACTTAAACGTGTAAATGATTTATTTTGGCTGATGCGTGTTTTTGATGTTTCAGTCGTGGAACAGGATTTTCGTTGTTGTTGGTTCTCTTGGAACTGCAGTCTGTATGCTGTTTTTTGGACCGGCTCCATTTCTCACGCCATACATCCCTGAAAAGTAAGATGTTAAGTAGCAAAAAAACATATTTTCTGCGCGAAACTCAAATCTGTGACCAGTGTTAAAGTGCCCGTAACTCGTGGTTAACCCAGGAATTACCAAACTTTGTTTCTAGCTTTCCAACAATTGCATTTGAGTGCAGAACAATGAAAACGGTTCTTTTTTGCAAATGGAAAACTAGTAAGAAATATTTCTAGTGTTTGTATTTGTATATTTAATAATTCCTGGGTTGACGTCACTTCATTTGCATTTCATTTGCATTTCAAATGCTTAAACCTCAGAAAATAGATGTCTATATCCAGAAATACTAAACCATAAAGTCTTTGCATTCACGTTGTAAAATTATCAAAATTTCAAAACAGGGGTTAGGGGAACTTTAATGTCTTTGCATACATTTTTGTGAGATAAGAGAACCCTCCAATGCTGACTGGATGATTGCTCAGTCGAAAGTATGCGAGTACATTATAGCAAATCATACTTTTGGACTTTGCGCCGTAATTTGTTAGATTCCCTATCATTAAAAAGGTCTATCTGCCCAGGTATAAATAATAACTGAAGGAAATTAAGCTTTGTCACTATGTTTGAAAGCGTACTGTTTTGTCACGTGGTCCACACAGTGCTCAACCGAAAACTCATATTTTAATTTAGCTACGCATTATCCAGAGTCACTATGTAGCTAAAAATATCGAAAAGGTTTTGGTCAGCTAAGTTTTGTTTTGTTTTGTGTATTTTTGCTTGTTTCTTTGTTGTTTTGCGATACAATATACCATCATTCCCTGCAGACGGGTCTGGAACTCGGAATCTTGAAAATAGCGCGCATACAAGAGCCATTTATTATTCAGTTTCTTCATTACGCAGAACAACTACACTCTAGATTTATGATCTGAGGTGTTATTCTTTGTATTACCAAAGACGGTCAGTCGGGGCTGCGCTCAGTTGAGGAATCGTACAACTCCAACTTTTATTGCACTTGTTTTTGTATGAGCTTGCTCAATGGACGTTCTAGCTACATGTATTAATACAATAACAACATATTTTCATACTTCAGAACTGTGTGGGTATTGGCTGTATCCATGGCAGCTAGTGGAATAACCAATGGCATGTATTTAATTCCTGTCATGCCTGAATTACTGATATCCTGTTAGTAAGTAGTACTATTTCTTATGTTTATTTGCTGAAACAGTGTTTAACGGCCACTTTAGTGAAATTCGGTCAAAACTGAATACTGATTATTCCTGTAGTCCGGTCGCATAGCTCGAACATTGTGTGATTTTGATACCAACACCGAACTCTACTGATTTATAGACCTACTCATACTAATGAATTCCTGGTATTGTGCTACACCCAGTTTTCTTTGCTATACTAATTAGCGGCAATAAAATATATAGGACCTCCGTGAAGTATACTTTATCGTTCTATTTTTCGATAATTACTGCAGGTCTTATTTCGAAATTATGGAATTGCGATCTGTTCTGATCCTTATTTTATGATAGCAATTTTCTTAGATCGTACAAAACAAAGAACTATAGATATTAATTTAGATGGGAGCAACGGTTGGCTTGGAGACGGCAGGCAGTCGGCAAGCAAGTTAGCATGGTGTTTTGTGTTGCTGAGACTAGAGCTAGAGCAGTGTCTTCATTGATAAGTGAGATCATAAATATTGCATGTTATTTTCTTAGTGAACAAGGGCTACCTCGAAATCTCATCACAGATTCACTGGTATCTGGATTTTTTACTGGATTTGCTAACCTTGGGTAAGATGTAAATACAATAATATGAAAAAAAGAAAAAAAAAAAGAATAAAAGAATTGAATAGAATACATATGGAATGGATACCAAACATCGAATTCAAAAATGGGTGCCAATCTTCACTGACTTAAAACCGCATACATAAGGATCGGGGTTGCAGCGCGATTGTAGCAATAACTGTCACGTGATCGTGCACATAGAGGGACAGTGTCCAGGGCTGTCATTGCCGGATTTCAAGCCGATTTCAAGGGACTGGTACGAGTTTCTTAACATTCTGATAATCAATACAAGACCAACATAGTCAGAAAAAGCACAACGAGCTCTACCAAATTCCGAAGTTTAGTGTTAATCGGATCAATATTGTTCAGTCTTGTGTTGATTATCGCAATATTAAGGGACTCGTTCCTAGTCCCTAACGGCTTGAAATCCGGCAATTAGATTAGAGTGTTAGCGAAGAATGTGTTAAAGTTTAATATACTGACAACTAATTATCTAGCATTGTTATCGATAAATTTACATAGCTATGTGCTTATCGAAATAATTAAACACTTTAGCACGAAGCTAGTAAGTCCGATTTTCTATTAAGGTGACTGGCTACCATTGAAATATTAACCTAATGGTTCTCAACGATGTTAACAAGCAAATTTAATGCTGATTTTCTTGAAAACGACCGCGGGACACCCCATGTTCTTTTTACTTTTGGAATCGGCGTTACTTTTATCCAAAAGTGGCCAGTCACAGGCTTACCAGACTCTTTATGCGACCGAATTTCATGGAGTTCAAATATTTGCTCCACTTGAAGTATTTTCTCCTAAAAAACGTTCGAAATTTATTTCGGAAAGAAAAGTAAATCCACTCAGAAACCTTCTGTCCATATTTTTTATGCTCGAGAACGTGCCAGTAATGTGCGCGCATTCCCGTTCAAATATACAAAATCCATTTTTCCATCACACTTGTTCTTTTAATTTGTGACCAAAATATGCATAGTTTTGAACAACAGCAGATGCTGAAAAATTTTGATTTTGAAAACTTAAATATGCCTTTCTTCTCTTTAAATTACTTTTCTGCACCCAATGAAATTGAACAGCCCTGCTCCTAGCCAATCAGCATCGAGAATTGTTTACTCGTGCCCAGGCCTTTAGGTCGGCACGAGTCTAGGTTTACCTTTTCGTGTATCTTTAAGTTTACTACTAGAGCCGTGCAAGCATGCGCACATTTTGTATTTTTAACAACCCCAGGGACCGGGGTCCCCACACCAATTTTTCAATGTCCAAAACACCTTCTGATTTTGAACTTTGCTATTTTGCTCTTTATGTTATTATTTTTGCGAATTTGTAGCTGTAGCACAGGCTGCCGAATATACCACTAGTTGTAATTTTCTTCTCTTGTAAATTGATAAGTATTTGGTATTATACCGCTTGACCGTCATGATTAGCCATGATAATAAACTTAAAACTGAAACTAAAACCACTCTAACTGCATGGCATAACTAGTGTGATTTCATTTCATATGTTAATTGTATAACATTAGAAATTGGACTGCTTTGAATAACTTTCTAGCAAACCAGACTGAGTTCTTGAAACTGCTTGCGATTTTATCAGTAAAAGATTTCAATTATTTGTCTACAGGGCATTTGTAGGTCCTGTTCTAGGCGGAATACTAACACAGTACTATGGATTTCCATGGAGTTCTGTTGTAAGTAATCTAACTAGCAGTTGGTCATCAGGTTTCGTTACTCTACGGATGAATCCTGTACGCCAATATTTAGTGAAGTATGTGTTGATTCTTTAGTGATAAATATAAAATGTTTAAAGCGTTCATGGCAGTAATAAAATGATTTAATTTGTTGGAGATCGTTTTATCACTACTGGTTGTGGTTTGATCGTCCAGGAATTTGGACGAAGTTGCGTGCGCGAGTAGCGACAATTTTTTCAGAGCGCACCTACGTACATCCTAAACTTTAAACCGTTATAACTCTTATTCCAAACTTTCAATACGGATATCAACGTTCACCCTTGCTTGTTAGTTTCTTTCCGCTTGACTGAATGCCAGTTTTATGATGTTCCTATGCGTCAGTATTTTTGTTCCACCATGATATATGCTAGATCGGAACTCTCTGAAACGACGCAAGAAGCTTCTATTGTTATTCAAAAAAGTGACTGCCTTAATACTCTTCAAAGCTCTTAGAAACACGCAATAGTGTTCAATAAAAATACACAATTCCAAAAAATCATCGACGATTTTTTAAATGCCGTTTTCAATAATGTCTATTCGAATTTGGAATTATATCCTCTTATCAGCTGTAAAATTAAAAAATTAAAATGAATGAAAAGATTCCATTCATATTTCAATTAGAAATAGTTTTAACATTACTTCAGCTTAGTTTCAAAACATTGTCCAGTTTATAAACTTGGACTGCACATTTTGACGACAAAACAACAACAAGGAGAAAATTTTGTATTTGAGTATTACGCTCTAGCTATTCATTTCTATTTCACAGTTGAAGTAAAATCGTTCTATGCTTAGGTATAGTATAGCACAACAAAAGCAAAGAGAGAAAGGAGTGAAGAAAGAAAGAAAGAAAGAATGAAAGAGAGAAAGAAAGAAACAAAGAGAAGGATAGACAGAGAGGGAGAGAAAGAATGAAAACAAGGAAAGAAAGAAGAGAAAGAGAGAGGAAGAGAGGAAGGAAGGAAGGAAGGAAGGAAGGAAGGAAGGAAGGAAGGAAGGAAGGAAGGAAGGAAGGAAGGAAGGAAGGAAGGAAGGAAGGAAGGGAGGAAGGGAGGAAGGGAGGGAGGGAGGGAGGGAGGGAGGGAGGGAGGGAGGGAGGGAGGGAGGGAGGGAGGGAGGGAGGGAGGGAGGGAGGGAAGGAAGGGAGGAAGGAAAAAGGAAGGAAGGAGAGAATCAAAGAATCACTCTATTAACATTTCTTTCTATTATTGTTATTTCCTTTACCTTGGCCATTAATTCCTTTATCCTTTTTACTAGTTCTCATCTAAGGTGCTTGTTTTGTTCTAGATCATAGCTGTTACTGTAGCAGTACATGTAAGTATCAATATTGTTGAACTTCCGCGTGGGTTTAATCTGAAATGTTTAAATAAAATGATGTTCATGAAAAAAACCCGCGTGCTACTTGAAAGGTTACTTGTCTATTCTTGTGATCACTTTAATCACAATGTAGGAATGGCGCCGCAGATGGTGGTGATTACGATGATGATTTATATAGTGCCATATTTTAAAAACTAAGAATACAAATAGTAGAGCAATCGGCTCTAAATATTTTACAAAAGAAAGTAAGCAAACATTCTGATAGTTTCCGTATGACGTAACAATGGAAACGTCGCGATTTTAGCATTAATTGTCGAAACGTCAATTTGTCGGGGTTTTTGTTTGTTTGTTTGTTGTTGTTGTTGCCGTTTTTGTTGTTTTTGAAAACATCCCATCAGAAACATTCAACTTAGAAGATGGTTATATGGGACAACGTGAAGACCAACTTTCCCCCAGGTAGCCGAGATAACTCTCGTTTTCTTTTCCGTGGGGGACACAAGACAAAAGGGTTATCAAGGGACAATTTGCCCCCATATAAGCAGGCCCTTAGAATGTCAATGGGCTCAGCTATTATGTTAAAATGCCAGCGAGATGGAGTTGACGTCAAATAAATCCCTAGCAATTGGCTTGAGCTTTACTAATTACTGTGTTAACACATGTGCTTGACTTACATTGTTTTTTCCCCTTTGTTTGTGTTTCAGTCTGTTATCCTTGCAATATTCTTTAGCTGTAGCAGGTACTCTTCTTTAATCACTATAGTATGGGAACTACTACTACGCATGCCCGATCTATCAAACAGTTGAATTCTACCCCAATTTCCATAAGGAGGAGGGAGTTTCTTATCTCTTAATTCCTTGCAACGCAACAAGAAAAGCTAAAGTAGCATAAGCTGAGCCAGAAGGATAGTATTAGCATTAATTTCTAAATAGAGATCAAATACCCCATAATGGGGAGTTGTTGGAGAAGGAGAATTGGTACACGTTCTTTTGATTCATATATTGCTATTCGATATAAATGAACGTGGTCAAAACGATTAGGCTGTAGTTGTTCTCCATTCTGAGCTTTCTTAATATCAAGTACCTAACTATGTTGAATCGGTACCCTATAGAAATGAAAAGTCGACATCTCAGAATTTGAAGAATATATTTTTTCCTTTTTTCAGACGAGAGTCGTTACCGAGCTTTAATCCAGAGAGTGAAAGACTGATTCCCGAGAACTACAGCACTGAAACCGGTTACGGGTCGAACAGCAACGAACGGGTTTCTTCACTCAAGCGGAGTCAGTGATAGTTTGTACTTTTGTTGTCCTGGGAGATGGTGTACAACCACAGATCTCTCTACCAGTAGACTTCTTTTATAGTACTTCATACATCAATGACTATGTGTGTTTTATTTTGAGTCGGATGTACTGGATTTTTTCACTTTCAAAATCAAGTAGCACCGTCAAAATGAACGCCAGAAATAGAACGAGCACCTTATTGATTATTACACACTTGACCTAAAATTATAGATTTAAAACAATTTTAAATGGCGAAGATAAAATATATCATCCCCATGTACGATGGTGATGACTTGTCGCAGCGAGGTGGGGTACAAAAGGGTACTCTGTTATATTTTTTGGTTTTATAGCGTTGTCGCGCAGAGAATTACTGTATAATAACCACAATAGTGCTAAATGATAAACAAATTTCGATGTAAAAAGTTTCAATTGTCTATTTATTTGATTGAGAGCTTATGCGTTTGGATGTTGTTCACAAAAACATGCATAAATTGCGTGTCCCGCGTCACACTTTAATACATAATAACTTCATTTTTGATCCCATTCGCTATTAAAAACGCCACAACTAAAAAAACTTTTTTCTGGTGGGAATATGCCTAAGACATACAGTAACTCGAAAATTAGTTAATGTTGCCAATCTAATAACGCTGGTGCGATTTAATCTGATTTTGCGTGAACCCGCTGACTTGTCCCGTCTTGTTAATAATTATTTGCTCTTCTACTATTTCTTACAATTATTTTTGTTTGAACAAGAACAATGGTGTAAAGTTCATACAGAAATGAAATTGCATACCCAGCCCTTCGTAATTAATGTTAAATGGAGTCAATCGCGCGTTTCTTGTACCAAGTTTGATGAGATTAAAAAATCTCGAGGTCTAGTGTAAACACGTCTAAAATACATAATTAATTTGCTATTTACAAACAATTCGTTCCTAATGCAGCCTTACCTTACAGTTGATCTTCAAAATAAATACATATTGTAAAAGTTTTATATGTTTTGCATCTATCTGATGCAGAATTATTTCTTACGGGCAAACCAAAGCCCAATAATTACGGTATTACATTTAAGTGGTGATTTTGTTAACACCTTATAACTGTTTAAGTAATTATCAAAACAAACAGGACAAAGTTTTTAAAAGTATGCTCAAATAAAGAACATATCTGGATTTCAATACGGCGGCTGCAATAAAATAAGTATTACACATTATATTACAAATAAAATTCAATAATCGGGCAAATAGTATTTCTACTATATGAGATCTAATATAACGAGTTAGAAATGTCGACACATGCCTTTTGATTATTTTGGTGCCTCTTTCATTTACGTTTTACATAGAAAACACAATTTCAGCGTTATGGAATTAAACACGTACTATAAGTATAGGTAATCATACGGTTTCGAGTTCAATTTGGAATTAATTTGCACGAGTGTGTTTTTCAAAGAGTATCAAAATTGCACGAGCCCGTAGGGCGAGTGCAATTTGAGCTCTTTGAAAAATACACGAGTGCGAATTAATTCCAAATTGAACGAGAAATCGTATGATTACCTTTTAATAATATACATGAAAAAATTCGAGAAAATAATCTCGAGAAAACTTTCAGCGCGCGCTCGTTGAGATGTGATGGCGTCAGTGGCGCGTGCAAGTCATCAAAAATTGTTTAACTGACAACCAGATCATCATAGTTTTTGCCATTTTTTTTTCAAACAAACATATACTTTAATGAATGAAAACCTCCATATTTGCATTGTTGGTTATGTTTTACAATAGCAGTATAAGGAAAAATTGATCTTAATGCGACTTTGAAATTATAAATTCAAATGTAATTTGCACTGTATTACAGCTCTTCTGCACTGTGTTACACTTGAACTGCACTGTTCTCGACCAATCAGAATCGAGTAATTTTTTCATGTATATTATTAACAATGATACTGCATCCCTTTAATTATCACTTTTTGCAGTGGATATTGTAATCAATCCTTTTGAGTTCTTGATAAGGCAGTTGGAATGGTAGTGATCTTGTTGTCGACATGAGATAAAATTTGCATAAACGTGGACACAAATGAGAGAAAAATGGCTAAAAGACAGCGAAGTTCAAGTCGGCCTCGAGTGGAAAGAAGCGCTAATGTAGAGAAGTCTGAGAGAAGAAAACAGCAGCAGAGAAACTGGATAGCAGAGAAAAGGAAAGTATTAAAAGAAAGAGAAGAAAAGGATCGTAAGCGTCGGGAATACCAAAAGAAATATATACAAGCAAAGAGAAAACAAAGCAAAGAAAAAGCACAAGAAACACGAGAGAAGGAAAGCAAAAGAAAGGCGAGATGGAGAAATAAACCCGTTGTTCAAGATAAAGAGCAAGAGGAAAAGTTAAGTGTTCCACACAGATTTGTACATAGAGAGCAAAAGAGGCGCTCGCTAAAACGATTAAAAGCTGGCTTGGAGAAAGACCAAGGTGCACGTGTGTCCCAGCTATCTACTTATCTGACGTCAGGTATCGACAAACCAACTAAAGAAAAACTGACGTCACATGGTATTCTCAGACAGCCAGATGAGATTGTCGAGAAAGAAATTACAGAAAATATCGTGGAGTCGATCCAATCTTTAAAAAGGATTAGGACGACGGAAAACATCGCTGCGTTGCAAGCCATCACCACTGCAGCTAGTTCGGCAAAAGGAAGTTCAAAGCGAAATATTTCTAAAGTTGCCCAACGCCTCAAGGTTGGGCGCAAAAGAATCGCGCGCGCGTCTGCGCTGAAGAGTAGGATATTGTCCTCTGAGAAAGCCTCCTGGCTGTTCACTAAGCGAGTTACTCGTCACAATGTCCCAGTTGCTTTGAAGAAAGCAGCCTACGACTACTGGTCTAAGCCAGGAGTGTCACGCCCGACTGGAAACAAGAATGACGTCACCCGAAAACGGACAGGCCCAAAACAGTACGTAGAACACGCAACTTTGATACTAGAGAAAACCCAAACAGAGATATACGAAGATTTCAAGATCTACGCTTCCCAGGACCCCGCCCTCTGTAAATTTAAAATGATGACTCAGCGGACCTTCGAGAGCTTACGCCCATACTTTGTTCGTCCTGCTGGTCCAAAAGATCGTCAGACATGTTGCTGTCGATCACACGTCGAGATAAGAAGTCTATTTAAGGCGACAATGGACTTTAGAGGAAAAGTGAAAAAGGCTAAGGCCAGTGATGAACAGTATCTCAGTTTTCCGCGCTACACTCACGTGGTCGAGGCCACTCTGTGTCCCAAGGAGGATAACAGATACAAGAGAGAATGTCTTGAAAGGAGATGTGAAAGGTAGAAAAATATATTCCTGATCCATATTGTTTTTCATTGTTGTCATATCTATTGTTTCCCTCTTATTTTAATATTTTTGCAGATGCGGAGTTCACATGTTGAAGTTGATGCACGAGGAGCTTGATGACTCTAAAGATGATAATGGTGAACCTGTTGTGCGCTGTAAATGGACGAGGTTCGAGTATGTACACGTCAAGACCGGCAAGAAAAAAAAGTTGAAACTTGTGACCAAAGTCACCACGCCCAAGGAAACGTTCACAAGTCTCAAAACGAAGCTTTCTAGTTTCCCATCCCACCAGTTCCGAGCTACATGGCAGAGGCAACAATATGACAACTTACGCGAGAGTTTGCCGGATAATCACGTTTTAGTAGTTCACGATTTTTCGGAGAATTATCGTTGCACCCTGTTTGAGGAGCCACAGGCAACTTATTTCGATAGAGACGAGGTGACGCTTCATGTTAGCATTATTCATAGGCATGCACTGACTGATATTGACGGCACCCAGGAGGAGACTGAGAATAAAATGGTTACTGAGGAGTTCTTTGTTCTGTCGGATGATAGAGGTCACGATGCCCATTTTGTACGCGCTGTGAGAGCACTAATCGATCAATACCTGACGGATATCGGATACAAGGTGGAGTTACTACACGAGTTCACCGATGGCTGTTCCGCACAGTATAAGAGTAGACACACCATTGGTGACCTTAGTTATTCACAAGATGATTTGGGTTACAACACACGCAGAAATATTTTTGAAACTTCCCATGCCAAGGGACCTCAAGACGCTGCTGGCGGGATAATCAAGAAGAAAGCAGACATGGCAACCATGCGGTCATCAACAGTTGTCATTCAAAGCGCCAAAGACCTGTTTGAATACGCCAAAGAGCACCTCACAACGCCAAGTGACAGATCGTCCACCAAGCGCAGAATATTTCGCCTACTTGAGGACATTCACCGGCCAGATAACCGCCGTTTCAAGATCACCACCCGCGATGTAAAGATTCGCAAGCTACACCAAGTTATCTCCGAGAAACCGTGTACGACGCATGTGAGAGAACTGTCGTGTTATTCGTGCGATTCCTGTCTCGCGGGTGATCCGTTAAAGTGTGAGTGTACTGATAAGACCGGCGAATTTACAGTTGTCAACTTGAAACATGAGCGCTCTTCGCCAGCAACTCAACCTAGTCCCAATGAGGAAGAGAGCGAAGATGGGAATAACGAAAGCGTTTGCGACATGGCTTCGAAAGGAACAGTAGTAGCATTGCTTGCAGCAGATGAAGGCGAGGACTATTACCTTATGCAGGTAGTCAGTGAGGGCTGCTACAAGACCAAAAGAGCAACAAAGGATCCCTGGAGCGAGGTGTCCATCCCTCGTGGATGTGAGGTTTTAAAGGGCTATTACTGTGATCAATGTTCAGGCCTCTCTTTTAAAATAAACAAATCCAAGCACACAATTAGTTTTTCTTCGGCAGTCCTCTATGTGATGAACGAGTATCACGACTGTGACGAGTTTGTGTTATCTGAAGACCTGCACTTAGATATTTTGTCAGTGTGCCCAGAAGTGTAAGAAGTTTAACGCTTGAAAGTCTGTATTAAAGAATGTTATTTTGTGCGCCTTGATCAAATTGAATAGCAGAAAACTTAGTTGTAGGATTCTATGAGAAAAAGTGTCGAAGTAAAACAAATTGCTATTGATTTTGGGGTTGAATCTTCTTGAACCTGCTTGAACTAGTCCCAGGCTACTCGCGGCCAAAACTGAAATGTTCTCTCTAAGCGCAATAAGGGGGGTCAACATGACTTTAAACAAAAATTATAATCATTCTTAGCCTATATACTTCGAATATATAGCAGATTTTATGAAATAACAAAGTTTATTAAAATCGGTGGTTGTGACGCTTTTTTACCCCACCTCGCTGCGACAAGTCGATATATTTGATCTTCGCCATTTGAAATCCAAGACAAAAAATTCACCAAATACATTGGTCAGGCCCAGTATGCGGATATTGTTATCTTCTGCAATGACGCTTCTTCACTACAACTTCTTCTGTCTGCCTACAACATCCTGTGTTGTGACCAGACTTTGTTTTAAAAAAAAAACAACAATAAAAAATCACTTTTACACGATAACTATGCTAAAATGTGGAGATAAGGGGCGGACCATTAGATTTTTGAGGGGGGAGGGGGGGAAGTTACCAAAAAAATATTTTGAGCAAAGCCTTCAACGAAAAAGAAGAAGAAGAAGAAGAAGAAGAAGAAAAGAAAAGAAAAGAAAAGAGAAGAAAAGAATAGAAAAGAAAAGAAAAGGAAAGAAAAGAAAAGACAAGGAAAGACAAGGAAGGGAAGGGAAGGGAAGGGAAGGGAAGGGAAGGGAAGGGAAGGGAAGGGAAGGGAAGGGAAGGGAAGGGAAGGGAAGGGAAGGGAAGGGAAGGGAAGGGAAGGGAAGGGAAGGGAAGGGAAGGGAAGGGAAGGGAAGGGAAGGGAAGGGAAGGGCAGGGCAGGGCAGGGCAGGGAAGGCAAGGCAAGGCAAGGCAAGGCAAGGCAAGGCAAGGCAAGGCAAGGCAAGGCAAGGCAAGAGAAGGGAAGGGAAGGGAAGGGAAGGGAAGGGAAGGGAAGGGAAGGGAAGGGAAGGGAAGGGAAGGGAAGGCAAGGGAAGGGAAGGGAAGGGAAGGGAAGGGAAGGCAAGGGAAGGAAAGGAAAGGAAAGGAAAGGAAAGACAAGTTGAAAGTAAGACAAGTTGAAAACAATAGCATGCTCCCTTACTGCCTTGCCTCTTGTTTGCCCAAACTAACTTTGATACTTCGGTTGGTACTGCAAGTATAAATTATTGGGGAGGGGTGGTCTTTATGGCAACCATATTGTCTATGACGTCATCCAATATGTCCTAGGGAGGGGTGGGTATCCCTTGATCTCATTATCGTAACAATGGAGGGCCCGTGAGCAAGACAGGGAGCAAGACCTCCTGAAAACAATAGCATGCTCCCTTACTGCCTTGCCCCTTTTTGCCCAAACTAACTTTGATATTTTGGTTGGTACTGCAAGTATAAAGTGATGGGGAGGGGTGGTCTTTATGGCAGCCATATTGTCTATGACGTCATCCAATATGTCTTAGGGAGGGGTGGTGTATCACTAGATCTCATTATCGTAACAATAAATACCTTACATATAGACTATTCCCACTGGGAACTTCACGCACGATGCCCCAATTATTTCACATTTACGATGTTATTCGGACTGAATTAAACCCCAGAGGATTACTTCTCACCTCTCCATGGGCTCGAATCAGTATAAATTACCAGCCGTGCACCAAAAAACCCTCTTTGAACCAGTTCAGAAGAGACCAAGTCTAGCTTTCGACGCTTTCTTGTTCTCGTTTCATCGCTGCGCCTTTACTCATGGCTCAAATACCAGCAGCAGTTCCACCTGCTTTGGTCCAGGCGGCTGTCAATTTGCCAGTTCCTAACAATCCACCGCAAGACCAACCTCCACCAGATAACCAACAAGCACCAGCTAATGACCAGCCAGCTAATAACCCGCCTCCTGCAGCCCAGGCTCAAGCTCAAGCCCAAGCTCAACCTCAAGAACCCCAAAACGTGGATGCGGTGAGTAAAATGTCCTCTTTGCAATTAGACCTCGTGTTTGTACCAGCGCCTTTTGCAAATGGGTTTTGGCTACGGGGAGTCGTGTGAATGTGGCTTACAAGTTTTTTGGTGCCCGTATTGACAAGAAGACATGAGGCAGAGCGGATGTATTTCGCTATGTGAATATAACCCTTTTTGGCGTACGTGTTCTAAGACGTGGTGCAAGCGAATGCGTTTCGCAATGTAAATATAACTTTTTGGTGCACGTATTCGAGACGTGGTGCAAGTGAATGTGTTTCGCTATGTGAGTATCACTTTTTGGTGCACGTATTCAAGACGTGGTGCAAGCGAAATGTGTTTCGCTATGTGAGTATAACTTTTTGGTGCACGTATTCAAGACGTGGTGCAAGCGAAATGTGTTTCGCAATGTAAATATAACTTTTTGGTACACGTATTCGAGGCGTGGTGCAAGTGAATGTGTTTCGCTATGTGAGTATAACTTTTTGGTGCACGTATTCAAGACGTGGTGCAAGCGAAATGTGTTTCGCAATATGAATATAACTTTTTGGTGCACGTATTCGAGACGTGGTGCAAGCGAATCTGTTTCGCTATGTGAAAATAACTTTTTGGTGCACGTATTCAAGACGTGGTGCAAGCGAAATGTGTTTCGCTATGTGAGTATAACTTTTTGGTGCACGTATTCAAGACGTGGTGCAAGCGAAATGTGTTTCGCAATGTAAATATAACTTTTTGGTGCACGTATTCGAGGCGTGGTGCAAGTGCATGTGTTTCGCTATGTGAGTATAACTTTTTGGTGCACGTATTCAAGACGTGGTGCAAGCGAAATGTGTTTCGCAATATGAATATAACTTTTTGGTGCACGTATTCGAGACGTGGTGCAAGCGAATGTGTTTCGCTATGTGAAAATAACTTTTTGGTGCACGTATTCAAGACGTGGTGCAAGCGAATGTGTTTCGCTATGTGAGCTTAACATTTTGGTGCACGTATTCTAGACGGGGTGCAAGCGAATATAATGTGTTTCGCTATGTGAACGTAACGTTTTGGTGCACGTATTCGAGACGCGGTGAGCGAAGGTGTTTTGCTATCTGTTTATGATGCTCTGGTACACGTTTTCGAGACGTGGAGCACAGCAGGGAATGTGTTTCGCTATGTGGATGTAATTTTCAAATCGAGCTTATGCGTCTCGCTGTTTGCAATGTGTATGATTTTCTGGTGCACGTATTCCAGACAGGCTGTAAGCGAAGATATTTCGTTATTCCTTTATAATTTTAAAATAGAGTAAAATGTTTCGCTGTTCGTGTAGCATATATATATATATATTTTTCCGTGCACGTATTCATAGATCCACTATCCATTGTGTTCCATCTTAGTTACAGTTGCTATGTCCGTCAAGTCAAATACCGTTTCCTCAGTACACTGCACGATTATACATAGCTTGCTGAAAACTCATGTCTCTCTTGGAATTTATGTATTTTAAGAGTACTTTAGAAAAATTAAAACGGCAAATGCGGTAAATATTTCTGAAATCTGCGATGTTGGTCGGACATTCTATAACCCGAGGGGAATACTGCGCAATTGTTCATGTTCACTCAAGCAAATTATGTTCTGTAAATTCCAGTCGTGCTGCAAGCAAATGTATTTCGCTATTTGCATGTTTATAATCTTAATCCGATAAAAATGTTTCGCTTTTGTGGATAATTTTCTAGTGCACGTTTTCTAGACAGCCTACAAGCTAATGTGTTTTGTTATTCATTTATAATTTTCAATCGAGTGTAAATATTTCGCTGTTGGGGTATATTTTTCTGCAGCACGTATTCCAGTCGTCGTGCAAGTGAATGGGTTTCGCTATTTAATTGTTTACGCTTTTTTAAATCGGTTAAAAGTTTTCTTTTTTGTTTGTTTGTTTGTATAATTTTCTGATAATGTGTTTCGTTATTCGTTTATAATTTTGAAATCAGTAAAAATGTTTCGCTGCCCGTGTATATTTTTTCTGGTGCACGTATTCCACTTGTGGTGCAATGTGTTTCGTCATTCGTTTATAATTGCCAAATCACATGGATATGTTCCGCTGTTTGTCTACAATTTTCTAGTGCACATATTTGAGACGTGGGACAAGAAGACTGTGTTTGGCTGTTTGTTTTTAACTTTTATTAAGTGAATACGCGTTGGTGGGCTCAATACGTGCTATGTTCATATTTCTCTGGCGTGCGTACAGGCAAAGCAAAGGTACCCTACTAGTAGTGGAAATCAATGTTGTGTTTTTGGTAACAGTTGATTCGTACGCGCCCATTGGAAGCTGCTGCGGGAGGCACAAATTTTGCTTTGCCCGTGCCCGATTGAACTGCACGTCTGACATCCCTTTCCTTTTTGTTTCCCCCCCTATGTAGGAACTACAAGCGGTGAAAGCTTCCATTCAAACCCTCCAGTCAGCGGTAGCAGCGGATGGTGTTACCAGAGCACTCGATATTGTGCGCCAGCTAGCAAACCGGCCCGCCGGCCTGATGGACCCTATTGCGTTGCTTGCCGCCCTCGAACACCTGGCGGATGTCGCTCGTGATTCCAACCACGCCGATCGGTCCAAGTATGACGCAATATACAAACAGTGTCGCCCGCTGGTCTTCAACCCGCGTTTACTCGATGTAGTCATACGCCTGTTGGGGGACGAACAGCAGAAACAAGTAGCTTCCCAGATCCAAAAGATCCTGAGAGCTCCTGCCGCTTTATCTCGTAATACGCAATTAGCTAATGGGTATGGTGCGTGGGAACCTAATAGTGGCCCCATATTTGGTGGTCGAGGTCGAGGTCGCGGCCGGAGAGCCCCAGCTAGGGGTAGATGCTTTAATTGCCGCCAGTTTGGCCACTATGCTGCCCAGTGCAACGGCTACAAGCGTTAGTAGTCTCTATCGTATACTTCCTATTGTAGAGACGAGACGTATCACTTTGTTATTGTTTATTATGACTCCTTTAACGCCACATGTTACTTATAATCGAAAACATATGAATGTATGATATGAATGATATATATTCATTAAAAACACTTAGTTTACTGATATTGTGCCCTGTTGTATTCATATTGTCTTTAATCCTCTGCTTTTACCCGTTGCAAAGCTCCCTGATGCGGTTATCTAATACCGTTAATTGCGCCGTCCCTGGACAGCGTATTTCGGGGTTGCTTCGCTTGGGAGTCCTACCCTTCCTAATGTTTGGCGTTTTGTCTTCCTTCCCGACACTCTAGGTAAATTGCAAGCGGCAAAAAGTATTCCATTTGTCACCCGAGGTGGATTCACAAAATCGTATATCAATTCGCTGGTGCGACTGGGAGGGCAAGGACCCCAGCGTTGCGACCCCGGCGCCCTCGCCCCAGGCCGTTGCAAACCTCGAGATCAAGGCGACTGTGAAGCAGCTCATTTTTCGAGACCCAGAATATTTTGTTGCCGGTGAAATCCATAACCACATAGCCGAATGGGAGACAATTCTCGAGCATCAACCCAAGGGAATGGAGATCCTAGCCTACTTGACTAAGGGTGTGTGCGTGCAAGACTTCCTTATTCCATTCAAGGGGAGCTTTCAGGGGCAGAACTACGATTCTCCTAGACCCCCTAGAGCAATTTTTCCCAACAATAAGTCATGTATTGGTTTTGAGGAGTTCATTAGTTCTACCATTTCCCAGCGTTTAAGAAATGGCTCCCTGTCACTTTGGGGCGAAGTTGGCCTTTCTAACTCCCCACACCTGGTAATGCCTATAACAATCGAGCCTTCTAAACCGAGAATGTGCCACGATGAGCGGTACCTCAACCTGTGGATCAAGGACTGCCCGTTAAAACTGGATTACATATCCAACCTCCCTCGGTACGTGACTAAGTCAAGTTTTCAAACCACTATGGATGACAAGAGTGGGTATGACCACGTCAACCTATCAGTGCAGAGCAGAACATACTTCGGAATTGAATGGCAGGGGTGGTATTATGTTTACAATACAATCCCATTCGGATGGAAAGCGAGCGCATATATATACCATACTATATCTTGAATTTAGTTGAAAGAGAAGGCAGGCAACTTCTAATGTCCACAAAAGCTGGAGTAAACTGGGAGTGCATCGTTGGACAGAACACCTCTTCACTTATTCTCTCTATATACCATACTATAGGTATGGCGGCCACAAGCCACATCCGCTCGATGGGTATACCCTGCAGCCAATACATAGATGATCGGCACTTTGGGCAACTGTCTCCCCCTCGTGAGCTCTCCGCTAACGCGAACGCTTGGTCCGATTTGGAGCTCGCCGAGGCAGCGACCTTTATTGCGGCCTCCACCTTAACGTCGTTGGGTTACTTCGTGGGGCTAGCCAAATCGTCCCTGATACCTAGCCGCACAGTGCGTTTCCTTGGCTTCCTGGTCGACTCTGATCGACAGGCCTTCATCTTGCCAAGTGACAAAAAGGAAAAGTTTGCGCGTTTGCGGGAAACAATTCTGGCTAGCCGATCGACGTCTATCAAGACACTCCAGCGCTTTGCCGGAAAAGTGACTTCATTTTCTATTGCTGTGCCGGCGGCCCAATTGTACACCAGGGAAATCTTCCGATCAATCAGCGGGTACTCTAATTCGTCACGACCCATCAAAGTCTCTGGTTTACTGCGAGAAGAAATATTACATTGGCGATTCCTGGACAATTGGCGAGAATGCCTTCATTGGCCTGAAGAGAGACACGTTACTATCAAGATCGCTAGCGATGCATCAGACTACGCTTGGGGGGGAGTGATATTAGTCCCGGGAAACCACCCGCTCGAAGTTCGCGACTATTGGGGAGAAGAGTCTCGCCACCTGCCCATAGTCGTCAAAGAGGCCCTCGCGCTGCTTCACACTCTTCAGGCAGGAAAAACCGTCCTTTCAAATGCTAGGGTTGATGCGCACACCGACAACATGGCCTTCCTTAACTCGTGGAACAAATCGGGTGGCAAAAACCGACAGCTTAACGACGTGCTTAAACGACTCTCTTCCATGACACTAGCCAGCAACGTCCAACTGAATCTACAGTACGTCCCGTCCTGTGCCAACCCAGCTGATCTTCCATCGCGTAAGGCCTCAGATCTCGACTGTAAACTCTCGCCGGAGATATGGGCGAAAATCGAAAAGAAGTTTGGGCCTCACACCATAGACCTCATGGCATTGGATTCGAATGTCCAGCGAGACCCCCATGGCAAGCCCCTTAAGCACTTTACACCGTTCTTCACTCCCTTGTCCAACGGAGTTAATGCCTTTGCTCAAGTTCTTGACAGTGATGAAAACGTATACGTTTTTCCCCCATTTATCCTCGTGGGTCCACTCTTGAAGTTCCTCTCAAAGTTTGAAGCAAGTTTCACCATCATTGTCCCCAAGCTTTACCCCCTGCCCTTTTGGTGGCCAATTTTGCGCAGTCGCTGTGATTTTTGGCTGAAGTTGGGAAGCAAAGGAGAAACGCACGTTTTGTTCTTCCCTTCATCTCAGGGTGGGTTCACTGTAACACGGGGTCTACCTTGGGACGTATTTGCGTTCAGACAAAACTAATGTCCTCGGACATTTCTCCCTCTAGAACAACAGGAGACGTATTTGGAAACCAGCAGAACCCTGCCCACATTGTGGCTACCTCAATGACTACGATTTTAACTACTGCCAAAGGTGTGGATTTCGGGTAGAACCCATTCCATCTCCGACAACGCGCGTCCAGATCGACTCAGAGATCATCAGCAACCGCCTTACACATTTAAGAGAAAAGAAGAAGAATAAACCGTATGAAAAGCAAAAATGCGCTCTTTACCGTGAATTTACATCCTTTTTAGCGTCCTTGTCTACTCCGAAGTCACTTAATTCAGCCACTCCTCAGGATATAGTCTCATTTCTTGTTTGGAAAGACAAGTTTGGAAGAACAAAAGTTCACCAGCCGGGATGCAGCCAGGCCGGCCTTGTTGACCAGTCCGCCACTCCCTGTGCCTGTCCTACAAGACTTGCCGCAGGTACAGTGGACAGCCTAATCGGCAAACTGAGATCTACCTTTACTCAAGCACAGCGCGGAGGCAGTTGGAACTATGAGCTTGGTACAGGAAACCCAGCCTCGCATCACTGCGTCACCGACTATCTAAAGGCTATCAAAGAAGAGCAAGCAGAGGCTAGAGTCCGTCCCAAGAAATCAGTTCCTTTATTCATGGACAAATTAGAAAAACTCCTAAAACACATATTAAACCTATTACAGTTCGGGGAAAACCCCCCCATCTCGCTGTATATTTTGAGCCGCGACTTGTGTTTTATCAGCCTAGATTTTTTCTCCGGAGATCGCGCAGCGGATTTGAGCTTGACACTCTCTAGAGAGGTGTTGTCCTTTCCCCACAAAAGAGGGCTGCTCTTCAATCACACATTTGGGAAAACCCTCAGGGGAGACAACGTTAACACCTTTGCTGTCCGGCGCTGTTCTAACCCTTTCATTTGCCCTGTGACCAATTTTGAACGTTACCTGTCAATCTGTCAACTGCTCCAGATCAATTTGCGCCCAGGATATCTTTTTCGCAGTACTAAGGGTAACAGGGTGTGCGAGGCGCCATTCTCCAGTTCAGCGGCACGCAACAGGCTCAGGGGTTACCTTGAGGCAGCCGGGTTGTACGACGGAGAGACCCCACATAGTCTGCGTTCGGGATGTGCTATCACTCTCTCACTCCTCGGGGTTTCACAAAAGTCGATAGCTCAGCATATAGGTTGGTCAAGCACTACGATGCTGGACCACTACGCGGACTTAAGGGAAGCCTTGAGGCCTGACGCCCCTGCCGCAGCGCTTGCCATGAGCACAACCAGCATTTCAATGTCGGAGGTGGTATCCGCCTATAAGGCTTTAGACGACGTATCTAGTTTTGGCCCCGCAGTATAAAATTGCCAATGCCTTGTTTGTGGCGCCTTAGTCCAGTCTACAACCCCATGTCAAATAGAATTGGCATATTTGTCCGCTAGTAGAGTGAACGCACTTAATCCGTGAAACACTAACTTTATGTTAGTGTGCTATAGTTCAATAGGCACATAAGAAGACGATGGATATAAGATCTGCTGGTTACCGCAGTAGTCTACTACCATTTCACGGGTTGAGTGCGCTCACTTTAGTTTTGGATATGGCGGGGTCGAATTGATCCCGGAATCTCAGTAGTGCAGGAACTTAGCACACTTCGTTCATCATACTCAATAGTTTCTGCAAACGTTAAGTAGCTGTTGGTTATCACTGTTCCATTAAAGTCTTCTTTTTTTTTTGAGTTTTGGGAGGATAGCACATATTTATTCAGGGATTTAGGACAAGAGAAGGCAATGTTTATAGGATGGCCCTGGGTATCGTGGTGGTATGCACCTTTCCTTTCACAGAGAGCACCCAAGGGAGTGCCCGCCGAGAGAGATCACCTTCCCATATCTTAGCATATCTCCTGGCTTTGTGTCGGGTAGTTCTCAGTGGGAATATATTACTATTCCCACTGGGAACTTCACGCACGATGCCCCAAATATTTCACATTTACGATGTTATTCGGACTGAATTAAACCCCAGAGGATTACTTCTCACCTCTCCATGGGCTCGAATCAGTATAAATTACCAGCCGTGCACCAAAAAACCCTCTTTGAACCAGTTCAGAAGAGACCAAGTCTAGCTCGACGCCCCTCCCACCTCCCCGCAGCGATGAATCAACACAGTTTCCACTGCGAGCTACCCGCTCGCAACCGCCTCGAGAGATCACCTTCCCATATCTTAGCATATCTCCTGGCTTTGTGTCGGGTAGTTCTCAGTGGGAATATATTACTATTCAAACCTCATTGAATATTCATATCCCTCGGGATGACGTCATTAGCATTATATAACACCAAATTAATTATGCAAGGGTGTCAGTTCGCAACGGGACGCTAATGGCGGAAAGTCGCAATGGATGAATCGGGTCCAGCGCGTCCTGGACGATTAACTCCTCAAGTAGTCTCCGAAGTTCGACAAGCCACAAGAGTTCTAGATCGTGGTTCTACTCCTGTTTCTTTGAGTATTTCAACAACATCGACGGTTCTAGGCGTCTCAACAGCGATAAATGCTTCAACTTCGACTGCTTCAGCTTCTACTGCTACAACATCCGTCCTTGGAAACTCAAATTCAACCTCGGTCTCAGTAGGAGGCCAGGGAGGTGTTGAGGTAGGAATCTTGCGTAGATATTGGCCTTTTTCTCGGGGAAACTAGTTGTTCAATTGCTTTGTTTAACGGTTACGCTTCTAGTCCATGAGACTTAATTATGCAGATTTGAATTGAGAATCATTTCCCGGGAGACTTAAACTCAATTGTATTTCTTGCAAGGATGTATTTTCAACTCTGTTTCGCTAGTTAGACGCAGTGCTGTAGGTTTCTTCTTTTTAAGCAATATAAGTAGTCATTTGGGAGTATTTTTACCTTGTACATATTTAGTCCTTTAGCTGGGCTGCGGATCAAGTACGAATAATATTCTACAACGTGCAGATGTACTTGTAATAATTAAGCCTATTATGTGAAGTTAGATTGCGAAACTGGTGTGCTGGAGTCTTAAGAACTCAAACGTGATGCAGTGTGTGGGCTCACGTGATTTAAAAGAAAAGTAACCGTGATGCGCTGTGTGGGCTCACGTGGTTTAAAAGAAGAGTAATCGTGATGCGCTGTGTGGGCTCACGTGATTTAAAAGAAGAGTAATCGTGATGCACTGTGTGGGCTCACGTGATTTAAAAGAAAAGTAACCGTGATGCGCTGTGTGGGCTCACGTGATTCAAAAAGAAAAGTAACCGTGATGCGCTGTGTGGGCTCACGTGATTTAAAAGAAAAGTAACCGTGATGCGCTGTGTGGGCTCACGTGGTTTAAAAGAAGAGTAATCGTGATGCGCTGTGTGGGCTCACGTGGTTTAAAAGAAGAGTAACCGTGATGCTCTGTGTGGGCTCACGTGGTTCAAGAGAAAAGTAACCGTGATGCGCTGTGTGGGCTCACGTGGTTTAAAAGAAGAGTAATCGTGATGCGCTGTGTGGGCTCACGTGATTTAAAAGAAGAGTAATCGTGATGCACTGTGTGGGCTCACGTGATTTAAAAGAAAAGTAATCGTGATGCGCTGTGTGGGCTCACGTGATTCAAAAAGAAAAGTAACCGTGATGCGCTGTGTGGGCTCACGTGGTTCAAAAGAAAAGTAATCGTGATGCGCTGTGTGGGCTCACGTGGTTCAAAAGAAAAGTAACCGTGATGCGCTGTGTGGGCTCACGTGTTTCAAAATGAAAAGTAATCGTGATGCGCTGTGTGGGCTCACGTGATTTTAAAGAAAAGTAACCGTGATGCGCTGTGTGGGTTCACGTGATTTAAAAGAAAAGTAATCGGGATGCACTGTGTGGGCTGTCGTGATTCCAGTAGAAATTAATATCGCGATGCGTTGTGCGGGCTCACGTGATTCAAGTCAGAAAGTTGTGAAGGGTTGTATGAGCCCCTGCAGGCAGAAAGAGCCCAGGCGTCATCATGAAACGGCGATGTTCTTGCTATCAGGTCTGCCTGTTGATTTTACTTAGGCCTCTGTAGTAGAGGTTAAGATCTTAAAGGAACAGCTGGATGATATGAAGAAAAGGCCAGACAAGGCGCTGGTAGAGACGTCTTTGTCAACGTTGCAGTTGCTAATTTCCAAACCTCAGGCATTTTTTGATCCTCACAGAGCCTTAGCGGCTTTAGCAGTTGGTAGATCATGCAAGAGAGTGTAAAGATGAGAGGGCGTTACTGCATTATCCTGCGATGCAATCGGTGTTGATCAAGCTCGTCGCTGATTGACAAGGCCGTTCGTAAACGATCGGGCTCAGAGTAACCAAGGACCACAGCCAGGACGCGCTGGACCCGTACTGGCTCCTACAACCGCGGGGAACGGCAGCCTCAGATATGCTATAACTGTGGCCAGCCGGGCCAGTTTGCTCGTAACTGCACCAAGAAAGGTTTAATCGAATTCTGTAACTGGTTGTTTGATATTGGAATCGCTTAGACTATGTATTGGAATTAAATATGAAATGGAAATGGATTCATTGATGCTACGAATAGAATTAAATGTGTGGATAAAACCTGATATTGTTTAATAACTGCATGAGTTCAATTCTAAACAAGTGGCGGTTAGGGGGATTCGCATAGGCCACTCAAAGGGTTTTATTATCCTTCTTTTTATATATATTTTTTTTGTTCGGGTAAGGAGAGATGACGCCGCAAGCGTTTTGTCCTCTAGGGCATTCCCTTGTTGCTCGATTTATCGGGCTAAGGTTGTCATTTCCTCTGAACTCGGGTTTCCCATCGGGTTTGGGTTATCCCATTTCTATTTCTCCTCTCAATTAGTCACGGTTTGCATTGGTCTTCCCAAGCTGATGGTTGAAGACCCCAATCTTTTAGAGGTGGGACGGAGTCGTCCTGAAAAAGTGAAATGGGTATCGCTTGATGGGACCCCGAGTCCAGGAGGGATGACAAGTACAAAAGGGCCCCTGGAGGGCATTGATAGAGTCTTGGCTGGCGAGGATCGATCGATTAATAGCCTCTCCTTTCGGGACCCCGAATCTTTTAGAGCGGGAGGGGTGCATGCACACAAAGAACTATGGCAGAGTGTGGCATCTGGCTATAAAAATGAAGTAGAAGTTAACGAAGGATTTCAAGAGTGGTCAATGTTCAATCCTTTTTTCGTCCCTTTATATTAAAGGAGTTTTTCGAGGGGAAAAATATAACAGCCCAATGCCCCCACAGAAAGTGTTTTTTAAAAACCACCCGTCGTAACAAGTTCGCCGATTTCATCACCGAAACGCTGGAGCAGAGACTCAAAACGGGAGCAGTAACAGTTTTGGGTAAAGTTGGGGAAGTAGACCCACCCCATTTAATACTGCCTATTACAATTGAACCATCAAAGCCTAGACTATGCATAGACGCACGGTTCCTCAACCTTTGGATGAAGGATACGCCCTTCTCCTTAGATAAGCTGATTAATGTGCCTCGTTTGTCTATAAGTATTCCTTTATGTCAAAGATGGATGACAAATCTGGTTACGACCACGTCTTGCTGACTAAAGAATCTACTAAATATTTTGGAATTGAGTGGGGAGGCTTTTGGTGGGTCTGCAATACCCTTCCTTTTGGTCTCGTGGCAAGGTATTGCTTGCTCGCTCTACATTGACGATCGGCTTAATGGTGAATTATCTACGACGAGGGGCCACTGGTCTCGCCCTGTGGAACAAAGGGATCCCGATTACAGTTACAAATCGACAGAAGCTGCGCTTTACATAGTTTGTAAAGTCCTGACTCACCTGGGCTATTATTTTGGCCTTAAGAAGTGCGTTTTAGTTCCAGTACAACGAATTCTATATCTTGGTATGCTGGTGGACTCTACAGTACAGGCGTTCTCGATCCCAGAAGATAAAAGAAGAAATTTTGCAAATTTCAGAGAGAGCATCTTGAATCAAAGGCGTGCCATTCCCCTACGATCTTTACAAAAATTAATGGGAAAGTGTATTTCTTTCTCCTTGGCGTTCCCAGGTGCTAAATTCTACATTCGAGAAATGGCGAACGCGATCGGAAGAGCGTCAACGAAAGGAGAGATCCAAATGCCATTGGCCTTTCGCGAGGAGATTGAGTTCTGGCGATTCGTGGATTCCTGGGAGAGCTACATTCCTTGGAGGAGCGAGAAACACTGGTCACTGTCAGTCTCGACAGATGCATCAACGTCTTGTTGGGCTGGTGTAATCCATCTTCAACCAGGCGAGATAGTGCTCGGACTTTAATTTTGGGAAGCGGATTTGGCGGAGGAAAACATCAATGTCAAAGAGATGTGGGCGGTAGCTAAGGTCTTGGAGTCTTTAACATAAGAGACTGTCGAGTTGACGTTCAAGTCGACAACCAGTCTGTCCTCCATACTTGGGGACGTGGGGCACGTTCAAGAGGGCTCACAAAGGTAGCCCAACATGTCTTTCAGCTGGTGACGCAGAGAATTCGAAATGTCCAGTTGGAGCTTTCATACGTCCCATTCAGTAACCCTGCTGATCTGCTCTCACGTGTTTTATCTAAAGCAGACTCAATGTTATGCAGAGAATGTTGGGAGTTGGTGGACAAATTTGGAGGTGCGTCAGGTCACAACTTCGACTTAATGGCTTTAGATTTCAACGTCCAGCGGGACCGACAGGGTGCACCAATCCGCCACTTTACTCCTTATCCCACGCCTGGTTCAGCAGGTGTTAATGTGTTCAACCAGAACTTGTCGATTTGTGATGGAATCAAGATTAACGCTTACGTGTTCCCGCCATTTGCATTGATTCCACCCCTATTACAGTTGCTGTCGTCTCAGAAAGCCGTTGTTACCATGATCGTCCCGTGCCTATCCCCCTTTCCTTCGTGGTGGCCAACGAGAAGGAAGAAGGCAATGTCGTCCAAGGAATTCCTGCTAGCAAGGCGAGGTTCCAAGGAGGCCATCCTGTGGCCAATGAAGCGCGGCTTTTTACCATCAGTGTTACCGTGGGACCTCTGGGCTTTCCGCCTAGCTAGATCGATTTTGAATAAATCCAATCAAACGATGATAATAATAATAATTGAAATATATATATATATATACACAAATAAGAAATTGTAATAAAAAAGACAGTATTTTCTCATTTACTTTAAAACAAAGATTCATCGAGACGGATGTGAGTTTTTCGGCACCAAAGTGAAGTGCAATTGTTCTTGTCCGAAAAAGATTAGCTTTTGGAACGGTCGACTGTATAATAGGAAAACTGCGCTCGATCTGCAGCCGGAAGAGTCTGTTACGACTCCGCGTCTATTCCGGGATACGGGAACCCAGCAGCATCGAAGGTAGTGAAGGACTACTTAGCGGTTATGAGGGTAGAGCAAGTGGAAGCGAGGGTCAAGACTCAGGAACTGTTGTACTTCCCCGGAAAAGAAGGCGTGCTCTTTAATCACGTCTTGACGAAAAGCCTACGTGATGGCACTTCCAACTTGTTTTTTTCTGAAACGCTACCGGAGAGACCCGTCACTGTGCCCGGTATCCGGTTACAGCTCTTGAAGTGTATATGGCGGTAAGTAAGTTAATGGGCATACCGCTTCACGGGGGTTACCTGTTTCGTCCAGTGACACCGTCGGGAGAAGTAGCCATGGCACCTTTGGATTCTGCTGTGGCCCAGAGCCGCCTGTCAACTTATGTCCATCAGCTGGCCGAGGTTTTCGGCAACCGCGGAATTACACTTCATGGATTAAGAAGTGGATGTGCGATTTCTCTAGCAATGTCGGGAGCAGATTTGCAGACTATTATGAACCACGTCGGTTGGAAAACCACAAGTACAGCACGCCATTACATTAGGATGGAGCAAGTGTTAAGGTGTGGGGATGCAGGGGACTCGTTATCGGAGTTACCTTTGGACCTGACGGAACTTTATCGCAGGCAAAACGACCTAATAGGCTTCACACAAGTCTTCGAGTGAAGGACCACAGATGCAAAGGATCCACAGTAGTATTTATAACAGTTGTATTAGGTCAACTAATTAACTATTTTAGGGGGGTTCTTGGTGATAAGAGCTGCAGAGTAGGACTTTGTAGGAGACTGTTGTAGGAGGAAAATCACCAGAAGTTCTCCAATCTCTTGGGGAGGGGAGATTTTGTGAGTGAGGATTGGGAAAGTATCAGGGGGTGTTAAACTGGGGTTGTTTGAATGGGATAGCTGCAGAGCCTAAAAGGAGGGCTACTCGAAGCAAAGATGAGACAGGGAGGCTATCCATACCTTAATGCTAATAAGGCAACAAGAGGGATACTGAACTATTCAAACCTCATTGAATATTCATATCCCTCGGGATGACGTCATTAGCATTATATAACACCAAATTAATTATGCAAGGGTGTCAGTTCGCAACGGGACGCTAATGGAAAAGTCGCCCCACCCTCCCACCCTACCTCTTGTTGGTTTATTAGCACTCCACGCTACTCCCTTGTTGTGATGAGACAGGGAGGCTATCCATACCTTAATGCTAATAAGGCAACAAGAGGGATACTGAACTAATCTTAGTGTTGTCATAAATAAGAAAAAATCTATTTGTGTCCGGTCCAAAGGGATATGGAAATTGTTCGCTTTTTTCCAAAAATTAGCATAAGGAACAGTTTAAATACTGCAAGCGCGACTTTGAATTCTTTCTCTCTTCAACATGCTTTCGGTTAATAGTGGTCGCTTTGGATTGAGGTCTGCTTTACCTAATCGTCGTCTGACAAGTAAGGTAGTTGGAAATCAACTAAAAAGCCGTATTGTGTCTGACATCGTAGTCGCAAACCAACTCGAAGTTTTAACATGAAGGCTTGTTTGGAGGACTGGAAATAACAAAAATGCAAAGAACCTTATTGCAACCAAACCAAACCAGTGCGATGCACTTATTGCCAATGAAAACTCAGTGCTGTTTTTCTTTTCATGCTTGTCTTGCATGGACATGAAAAAGCGTAAAAGACCAATATCGAAAGATGAAACAAAAGACTCGTTGCCGCCAAATTCTGCAGAAGAACCTGAATCCAGCGCTGATGAAGACGAGGGGCTTAGTGTATATCCGGCCATCAAATACTGGATTGTGCATACGCCAGTTCCAGGTTTAAACCTGCAAGTTATGCTGAACAAGGCTCTCCGCTCGAGTCGGATCTGTTGTTAGCAGTGTGAGCTCAACCATGCATGTGCACCTTTTGAATTTTTTATGGAGAACATCCAACTTTTCCCTTGAATATTTCCTTAGAAATATATGATACAACAAATGTAACATCTTTTTCCATGATCCACTCCTTAATACAGCACTTAGGAGGCGACAAGAGCACTCAAGAAGTGTGGTGTCACTTCCTGTGTGTTGTATTACTGAATGGAGCACAGAAATAGCTGTTCCTTTTTGTTAATGAGTTGGAGTGAGGATGGTGTTATTAAAGTTTTTTATTTATTTTATTTTATTTAATAACAGGGCAATGAAAAGACTCTTAGTCCATGCAAGCAAAGCCCCATACAAGATACAATTACACATAGACAATACAATTACAATATAGATTAAAAATACAAAAACCAAAAAAGCAAAAACATTTCCTATCGACAGCAAACAATTTCTGGGTTAGTTTGTCTGCATTTAGAGCAGATTGTTTTGAAAATCCTAATTCGATCTGGATCAAAAGCTGTAATGAGAAGCGATTAGTGAGCATGGAGTTTCTTTTTGAAAGACGACAAGGAAGTACAGTTCTTGATATCAGAAGACAGAGAATTCCAAAGGATAACTATGCGGTTAAAGTAAGAGTCTCTAAAGGTTGATGTTTTTGTAATATTAGGTATGTAATTGATATGAGCTACTACGTTCCTTGTTGATCTACAAGCATTTCCGTAAGAAAGTTACATATTTGGAGATATCAAGACTAAAGAGTTTGAGACGACATTTGTAAAAAAATACGAGATCTAAGTACTCAAACCAATAACAAATTGGGACCATGTCTAATTTAATTAGCCTATCTCTGTAGGATAGATCTACAGTACCAGCCTTACCGGGTGTAAGGATGTACTTAGTCGCACGGCGCTGTATACGTTCAATCAAAAGCAAGTCCCGAGTGCTGGACTGAGGAGCCCAAAACAGATACAGAGCAAGACGCAGATCAACTCCTACAGAGGTAGGCGTATTTCGCCTAAGAAATCCTAAGACCTTGTTGGCCTTGGCAATAACAGAGATGACATGGTTATGCCATGTCAAATCATTTGATATGATAACTCCTAGGTCCCTTTGCGAGTTGGCCTCGTTGAGGATGTCAAACTCGACAGTATAATTACGAAAAGGCGGATTTCGCTTTCTGGAGATCTTCAAGACGTCACATTTAGCAGGGTTAAAGTTTAGGTCCCAATCATGACTCCAAGAAACAAGACCATTCAAATCATATTGAAGTGCGAGATGGTCTTGTTGGGACCTCTGTACACGGAAGCATTTGGTGTCATCCGCGAAAAGTACCGTACACGTACCCGCCGATGTGACATCCGGAAGATCATTTACATACAGAACAAAAAGAAACGGCCCTAATATACTGCCCTGAGGGACTCCTGAAATAACTGACGTGTAACTAGATTTTGTACCATCAATAACTACACATTGTTTACGATTAAGGTAATCTTTAAACCACTCCCAAAGAGGGCCTGATATTCCGTATAACTTCAGTTTAACTAGTAACTTTGAATGATTTATGGAATCAAACGCCTTAGAGAAATCTAAATATAGAATATCTGTTTCAGTATTTCTATCAAGTAGTGAACCGACTTCATGAAAGACTGACAATAACTGAGAAACACAGGATTTACCTTTTGTGAAACCAAACTGACAATCTGAGAGAAGAGTTTCAAAATGAGGTAAAATCTTTTTAAGTACTCATTTCTCGAGAACCTTGCTTATAATGGGCAATAAAGAAATAGTTATGTAATTATAGAGTTATAGAGTTCTTAGAGTCTTTCTTGTGAACAGGAGTCACATTAGCATTGAATGGAGTTCCATTCAATTGGAACTTGGCCAGAAGACAGCGAGAGATTGTAAAGTTCAGTTAATGAAGGAGCAAGCTGTACTGCACATTCTCTGAGAAGACGGGAAGGAATGCCATCAGGTCCGGCAGCCTTTGAGACGTCCAGAGACTGTAGATTTTGTAGTACATCAGACACAGTAATTTTAATGTCAGTCAGACGAACATTTGTATAAGGATGCACAGGAGGTATAGCGGAGCATAAACCAGGCTGTTTAAAAGTAGACGCGAATAAATTATTAAAAGCTGCAGCTTTTTGCTCTGGCCCGAAGGGCCCAGAGCTGAGGATTGCAAACTGATCGTTCGGAGGGTCAGAAAATGATTTTCCCTTTACTACGCACCCTCATGAAAAAACGTGATAAGACGAAGACATCCGAAGATGTACGAAGTAGTATCGGCACATCTACGCCTATTGTCCGGAAAATCGAAATGTCTCCGAACTGCCGCGATCACTACCGATCTCGTTTTTCCATATGCCATCGGGCATAATTCGGAAAACAGGCACATGTTCGATGTGTTCTTAGCTCCTTTCCCGCAGTTAAACGCCAGAAATACAGTGCGTGATGACAATGCTAGGCCGTTGTACCCGTTCATCAGCTCTGAAGATGTTGATTGAATAAAGTAGCTTAGAAAGGCAAGTTATTTTCTGCATATTATGCTCAACTGTTGTCTGCAAAAGCTAAAGCTGTCTTAGGACTTTTTAATTTGTTTATGTGACATTTTTTCGTGACGCCATACTTTATGTATGATTCACGTCGAACAATTTGTCCATTTGCTTCTGAGATTTGTCGCCCACTCTCTGTGCAATTCACTTCTAAGCTTAACTAGCTTTATATAAGCAAGCTGTTTAGATGAAATTTAGAAATTAGTAATCAGTACCGGGAATCAGTAGTAGACAGGTGATCGCCGAAAACGGCCATCATTCAGAACTAAAAAGCGTTTTGCCCATTGCATTTTACTAACGCATTTGTTTATAATGATGTTTTCTTGTTCTCGGTTACCTCTCAAAATTGTTTTCATCAATACCAAAAATAGTAAACTTCACTGTGACCGACGACATTGACAAATAGAATATTTAATTTGACCTTTGATTTGTCTATCAGTGTCACGCAACTGCAAATATATCCTTGTGCCTCAAGTCAACAAAATACCTTAGCATAAGTATATCAAATAGAATCTCCTTTAAAAACAGAAGAATAAAAAAAAATAATAATAATCAACTTAAGTATGGACGTCACTCCCAGGTTCGTGTCACACAACTGAGCTAAGTAGTTCCACTTCTCGAAACCAGAAACACATAAGGGAGTTTCTGTCGAAACCCAAAGGCTCAAACGCCGGTGAGAGAAATAAAAACTTCACAGAAAAATTCAAACATTTTATTCCAAAAAGCGGCCAGAGCGAGAAGCCATTTTGGCTCTTGTTCTATTGAGGAAGAGAACTTAACTCCATTGTTGACAACAGTTTCAGGTATTGAGCCTTTGTTAGTCTTTGCCTTAAAGAAAGCCCAGATCTTACTTTGGCTATATTATCAGAGGTGGTGAGCTTGTGTACGTAGGTGTTGAATTTAGCTCTAATGAGATACTTTGTTTCTCTGCGTAGCTGCTTAACTCGCTCCCATATGCCTGCATTGTTTTCTTTGGCGGCTTTTCTTCGCAAAGTGTTTCGTTTATTTATGGCATGAATAACCTCACCATCTATCCATGGAGGAGTATTTGCACGTTTCAATCGTATTTTTGGAATGCACTCATCAACAGCTTCAAAGAACCTTTTTTTCCAAAAGGACCAACAAATCTCAATGTTATTGTCCTGAAGAATGTCGTTAAAGGATGAAAAATCTAATTTTGTCCTTAGGGATGCAAAATCGCCCTTCTTGAAGTTGTAAACAACCCTCGAGCTTGATGCTGGTTTCCAATGTGAAATTTGTAAGTCAAATAAGATGGAATGATGATCGGAAACAATAGATACCTCGTCAGAAACTTCTAAACTTGAAATATCATCTTCGATGTTCGTAATTACAAGGTCCAATACATTTTTAGCTCTAGTAGGCTCAGAAACTAATTGAAATAAATTTTTGTCACTTAAGAAATCACAAAAGTCAGCCGTGTTGGATGCATTTGAAAATCCAGAACCCTCAATCCATTCAATGCCGGGCAAATTGAAGTCACCAAGCAATAAGATATTAGGATTGCCACAAACATCAAAGCCATTAATTACTTCGTAGAAATTTTAAACCAGTCCGGGGACGAGTTGGGCGGTCTGTAAACAACTGTAACAATTAGTTTACGATCCTTTTTGAAGCAAAATTCTGCTGCTACATAGTCCAAAGCGGCATTTGAACAATTTTCAATGCGAGTAGCAGATAGAGAGTTCTTAAAGGCGAGTAAAGTACCACCACGTTTTCTATCAATACGATCGTTCCTAAGAATCTGGTAGCCTATGGGCAAAACTTCACCGTCAGAGATGTCGAGAGTTAGCCATGTTTCTGTTACAGCAACTAGGTCCAAATTGTTTCCATAAACGAGCTCCTGGAAATCTTGTAACTTGCATCTACGAGGGCAACCCCTTGTGGCTTGAGACATGGATTTTGAAGGAAACAGCGTAAGGTGTCGTTCTTGCGAGCGACTCCAGGGCCTGGATTAGTTTGAACGTCCATACTGAGCGAAAGTTTTAGGAGTACTGGGTTGTATGTAGCAGTTGAGTTAGGATAATTGGACATTCTCTTTTGAGCGAACTTCTTCTGAAATCCATAATGGTAACGAGGAGTGTTTAGTACTGAAGACAGTTCAGTGTTCAAGTTGGACAATGAAGAAATTTTTAAAATGACTTTTGAAATAACATGACTTTTATGATCACAAAACATTCATCGTCATCATTAAACTAGACAAATTAAACTTCAAATAGGAACAATCAGTTTCCAATTTTCATTAATTCTCATTGCCTTGATCCCTCTTTAAAAATCTTTGAGTTTCTCCATCGTAGAGTCACATAGTAGAAGAAGAAAAACAAAGTGTGCATACCACTGAGTAAGGATGCAGGAAACCCCAATACATTGTGAGGCAAATTAAATGCTCTACCTATTAAATAACCTGCTTTCTCTTTTAGAAATTTAAAGAAAGTTTGCGTGGATCTGGAGGGGAAGCTGCAGCAGCGCTGGATTCGACTGTTCTTTATCTTAAATATACTGCTCGGGTCATCGATTTGTTCAAAGATAAACTGCCCATTTGCACAAAGTCTGACATAAGACTGAGGAAACTACAAGCATTTTATTCATTCCTGTTAAAGTGGCGGAAAGAAACCGAGAGGAGTAATGAGCACTTCATTTCATCAAAACTCTGGTTTGATCTTAAGTCAATGTGTCTAGGTTTTCAGGCAATGGTCGCTATCAAGCTCTCCTAGTTTCCCAAGCCAGCAGTGGTCAATCAGGACTGTGTTGAGAATCACTTTTGCCAGGTGCGTGTTTGTAATGGGCAGAATAACAACCCTACCTACTACAAACAAGAGAGCACCAGAATTCCATTAGATTTGGGCATAGTACAATCAGCGTGAAAAGCAATGCTGGTTTAAAGAGTGATGCAAGGACTTATAATGAAATGAAAGCATGTGCAGCATTTTGTCCTCCCAAGAAATCCAAGGCAACCAAGAAAGAAAAGAAAGGGTCAAATGAACAGTGAGACAAAGTTGAAAGATTATCTTTGTGCTTGGCTGGTAAGGAAGTGAGCAGTGGTGTCGGATATGGACCATTTTGGTATGTACCGCTATGAAGTGTGAGAATACTTCAGGTACTTAAAAGAGCATGCAATGCAAGTAGAAATGTTCTTTGCACATGTACCGTTATGAAGTTTAAAAAAATACTTCTGGTACAAAGTTATTAACTGAACGCACTTGACATGTACCGTGAGGAACTAACATTTCAGTTCTGGTACTACTTTGAGTAACAAAAGCAATGCACCGTGTGAAGTAACCCTTCAAAAGATAAGTAATACATAAATCATCATGTACCACCTTATATTAATGCAGTATTTCCAATGTTACATACAATCATACATGTGCAAGTGATGCCGTGTTTATTATAAACCAATCTGAATGAGGCAGCATGGTCAGTAATCCCAAGTCACAATCTTAACCTTCATGATCACCAGTCAAGGCAGCATTTGCTCTGGGTTGTCCCTAGTACTATGCAACTTCTTGACTGGTTTGTCTTCTGACAGAGGGTTTCCTCACCTTATCCTTGATTTATGGAATGATTATTGCCACTGAAATTTACTCACATTGAAATTCTGAAACGATTTATGATGATGTTATATTGTTTGTTTTTCTTCAATTTGTTCATACCAGGTACAATACCAATGAAAAACTTGACATTGAAACTTGTTTTGTGGTGTGGTAATGTACAGTTTGATAACCAAGTGCACCATTGAAAAGACAGGCATCAGAACTTATGGTATGTTTCTTTTTCAGCTTCGTTATGTAACATACATACAGAATGGTTTCTCAATATTGGAAAATAACCAATAAAGTGACATCGAAACGTTTTTGAACGACATGATGGATGAGATCTGGGATTTCTTGTCTCTATTTACTTCACAAATGAATTCGACATCGCAGTGTTTATTGTTTATGTAATATTTTCAAACTATCTCCAACGAAAAAATGGAAAAAATTCAGTTGTATTTTATAAGATAACTGATTTGTATTATATAAAGGATATAGAAAAGAAACTCGGCAGCAGTTCTATGTTGAGTTATATAAGCACTTGGGAATTGTAAGAAGACTCAACATGTTCTAAAACTTCCCAGGACATTCTAAAGTTCGTTATTTTGGTAAAAAACGCATTTATTTCTCTCGTTTTTCCAAACTTTTACATAAAAAATAGCAATATTTACTTTTTTTACATTAAATCTTTCCATTTTGTACAAAAGAGAGAGTAATATAGTCTCAATTCATAGGTTTTTTGCTACAATAAGTGTTAATCAATTGTGTCAAATTTATATTAAAAAAATTAAAATTTGACAAGAGTAAGCTTCCAAAGAAATAATGTCAAAAACGCATTGGTTTATTTGAATTTCTCTATCAGCAGTGATCAGTTTTGTAGTACAATTATCGAATTTTAATAAAAATTTGACATTACACAATTTAACAGCTTCTTTTAACTAATTTCGCAGCATTTTTTAGTAGTGGCAAAGTTCTACCAAAAAACAAATATTTTACTTCAAAAATCTCACGTTAAAAAACGCTCTATCTTATAATTATTTGACACTCTCCTAACTAACAGAGAAATAGGTATTTTAATTTCTTGTCCTAGATAAATATGGCAGTACTGGCACAGAAATTTCTGAGCCATCTAACAAGAGCAGTACTGGCACAGAAATTTCTGTGCCATCTAACAAGAGCAGTATTGGCACAGAAATTTCTGTGCCATCTAACAAGAGCAGTATTGGCACAGAAATTTCTGTGCCATCTAACAAGAGCAGTATTGGCACAGAAATTTCTGTGCCATCTAACAAGAGCAGTATTGGCACAGAAATTTCTGTGCCATCTAACAAGAGCAGTATTGGCACAGAAATTTCTGTGCCATCTAACAAGAGCAGTATTGGCACAGAAATTTCTGTGCTTTGCCCACTTTCTTTTGTAAAATAATTAGTGCCAATTGTTCGACTATTCTCAAAAGGGAATAGAAATCTGAATAAGAAAGAAAATTCATAGAGCATTCTGGCAGTTGTAGTAAAATGACGCCATTGTGCAAATGGCCTAATCCTGGGGTTCATCTAGATACTACACTTGAATTTATAATTTCGTCCCATACTTCCTTAGGTGATTTATGTTCACCACAAAAATATTTGTTAAGTTATGATCAAATAGTTGTCTAAAGCTGTAGTTCAGCATATCTCTGTTTCAGAAACTTGTATGTTGTATAGGGTAACTTGCCATTTTCTTCTAATTTGAAATCAACAAGAATGATACATTCTTTTGGTAAGGTATCACACCATGCTTGTCCTGCTCTTGTTTTCCATGTACACCATGGAGTCCTCCATGATCCTTTTAGGTAGGTTATGGATACATGTTCTTCACTAACATTATTTACTCGTCCAATAACTGGGACCCTCTTTTGCCCCTCCAGATTTAATGCAATCAGAACACCCTCTTCAAGGACATCGAAAGGTTGTTCCACATACTGAACCTGTTGGTTTAACATCCTTGGTGGTCTGTAATTTCCAGCATAAAGCTCAGGAAAAAAAAGTTTTGAATTGAATTTATGTTAATAAATGAACAGATAGGTGAGCAGTTGTAATTGATAAAATTTTAAAAACTTTTTTTTTGCCAAATTAATAACAGTTTACTAAATTAATTAATTCTTGGAAAATTTCACAGGAAAATGTTACCTTTTTAGTTCTGCTGTGAAACATACCGTATTAATGGCCAATATATTTGCATGGCCAGAGTTTGTCTTCAACCAGTAACAATATAAAAGCAGTTTAACCAATTCGTTAAACACCATACCTCTGGAATTTCCTGAACTTGGGCAGCTACAAGTTGCTCCACACTTTCAGGAACATTGGCTGGTCGTGGTATACCTAATATGCCAATCTCCAAATCTTCAGGCAATTCTTCATTTACTGGTTGTTGCAATTGTTGCTTTATCTCCAAGATGTGTTGTAGTGGCCAATGAGACGCTTTCCCCTGTTTTGGTGTATAGTACCCAAAACCATCTTCCAGAAAGGTTTTCCACCACTGCTTGTGACTGTCCTCAAACGTTCGAGAGTTAAAGAATCTGGGAATATCTATCTGCAGACGGCCAAGATCTACTTTTTCTGATGACGGTGAAGAAAAGTTTGGGACACTTTGTGGCAGCTCCTCACCTGACTAACATAGTAAACAAACACAACAAATAATCATGCAAATTAATGAGAAATTTATGCATAACATTGGACATTTTCATTGGCTATCAAAAAACAGGCTCGTAATATGGTATATTTTCGTCTCACTGATCCCGGGATTTTACAGAAATTTTGATTCCTGAGTCCATACTTTTAGAAATTTTTGAACCCTAATCCTTGGTGCAAAAAACTGAGCTGATCCCTGATCCTGACCCAATGTCCCTGATCCTCGATCCCACCCATTTGATCCCTGAGCCCTGGCCTCTGATCCCTGATCCTGGCCATAATTTGGAGCTTGATCCCTGATCCCATATACCATGTTACAAGCCTGAAAAAAGAAAAGAAATAATTAAACAAAGATGTGTATTTTCATTTAAAAACTCATTTGTTTAGATCTGCATTTAATTTGTCATTTTAGTTTTAAAAATTTTATCATAAAATGATCACCAAAATGTTTTGTGTGAAAGTGCTTAGAACTTTTGTATAAGCGCTATACAAGCATATATTATTATTATCATTATTATTATTATAGGGTTTGAAAGCAAATATGTAAAATATGTAGTAAAAACCATCACAAAAATCGCAATAAGGTCATCGTACTATATATTCTGTTGTAGAAATAAGGCGTGGGAAAATCCAGAATTAATGAAATTCTAAAGTAGTATAATTCTAGTATCGACATGTTCCTATTGTATATTATATTGTGTATTGTTTATATGTTTATCTATATATATACTATATATGTATACGCGTATTGGATTCAAGTAACCAATTGTAAGTTACCTTGCATAAGAGAGATTTACAATTGTAAACAAAAAGAAAATAAAGTTTCTATTATTATTATTATTATTATTATTATTATTATTATTATTATTATTATTATTATTATTATTATTATTATTATTATTATTAAGTTGCACCGGGTATCAACAAAGGTGATTCCATTGGTCGTTGGCACTTTAGGGGTCGTGTCAAGCAATCTTGAGGGGTACTTGAAAGATCTCGGTATTCCAGATGTGCTGGGTGGCATGCAGACATCTGCAATCATTGGCACCACCCTCATTCTGCAGAGAGTGCTTAGTCTCTAAGCCCCAGGTCATGGGGTTGAGGCTGTGGTATTTTACACCTGTAGTGTGAAATTAAATCTCCACTCAGGTTGTCTATTTATAGAAATTCCGTATTATTATTATTATTATTATTATTATTATTATTATTATTATTATTATTATTATTATTATTATTATTATTATTATTTCCTAAATTAAACAAATACTTTTTTGTCACACCAGGTGATTACTAACGTATAACCAAACAATCTCAAGATGTTTGAGGCCACATATCAAAGATACAATTGTATTCCAAGCAAAATGGTGTTCCTCCCAAATAGTTAATCATATATTGATTCAGAATAGAAAGACAAAATCAGAAAATTTATATATTTTTTAGTATTTGGGTAAATGCAAGTTACTTTGGATTTCAGTAGACATGCTAACATGCTGCTCATGGTTTTTAGTTTCGAATGTTAATTAAGAGTCCTTAATATTCCTAATTAATTATTTACCTCTATTACAACAACACCATCACCATTAGGTAACCATTCCTTGTCCCTTGACCACTGTTTATATTTTAGGGTAATATCACCATTTTTTTGTTGTTTTTATTATAAAACAGTGTGGATTCGAAATGTTGTGTAAAGGTTTTGTGTTTGGCTCAATCCACTCTCTTATATCGTAAAGCTCCGTCATCAGCTCAACATGAGGAGTTGGAATATATGACTTTTCCACACCCTTAAGCAGTTCTGTATAAAATAATGAAAATAAATTGTGTTCTTTGGTTTGTTTTGACTTAATCAAATTCACTGTTTTATGGAAAATGTCAAACACAAAATAACTATAATCCTAAATTTTGGATAAGCAATATTCATGTCTGTATTTCAACTCTTGTGATACAATATTACCATCAACAGTCCTGACATTTTGCTGAAAGAGCTGCATTCTTATGCAACTGAAAAGCTGGTCCACATCTTCGTGGGTGTGTCCGACCATGAGGAAGTTGATCTTCACCTAAAATGAAATTAAATATAATTGATTATTAAATGATATTAAATAACATTGCAAATTAGGAAGAGAATACCAAATTTAAGTGTATAAACCATTGAAACTAAACTCAAATGTTTCATGTGATTATATATAGTATGATAACAAATACATGAGAACAATATAAATAACATACAATATTTAATTGCTGCGAGCGAAGCGAGCAGCGACACTAATCTTGCACATGCGCGGCGTGTTTATAGACCAGCTCTGAACTCGATTATTTGGCATGTAGACATGTAGAGTGAACGATGATTTGTGACGTCATCAAAATATGCTTGGAATGATCGCTGACCACGCGATTGGAGTCTTTGTTTTCTAGCTAAAGTTGTCGTTGTTATTCAGATTTATCATAACCCGGGAATCCACTGAATCCTGCTTTGTATTCGTGGAAGTGTTCAGCAAGGCCATGAACTGTTTAGTGATATTTCTCAGGAAAGACAATGTCCTTTATGAGTTTTTCATCGCCGTTGTGCGCTCGATCGAAGCAAGATCTAGACGATATAAAGTTGAATTCCAATGTTCTCCTCTTCAAAGAGGTAAAATGTCTTTAGAAAGCCACACGATATCGCTAAAATTTCTGGTGAATCGAAATTTTGCTTTCTTTACGCAGACTACTCTCAGTAGTTCAGTTAAATCCACATATATTTATGCATTCTCTATGCATTACAAGACAAATTATGTCAGATATCTCCGAGGACGCCAAGACCGCCAGGGAGCGATACATAAACTTTTAATCAGTTAGTTTTATAATCATTGCTAACACTGTTTGTGATTGTTTGAAAAAGCAATATATTTCAGTGAATAAAATGTACTTGTACATTTCTAAACCTTGCGTTGTCGTAGTCAGTTAGTTTTATAATCATTGCCAACGCTAGCCATTTGTGATTGTTTTATATTGAAGGTCAACTAGCAGTGTTTGTCACACAACGCACAGGAGATCGACAAAGCAGTGTACTTTCGTGAGTTTTAGGGGAACAGTTCTGCTAACGTGGATACAACAGCTATTTTCTGCTCGCAGCATTTCACTTTCTATTAGAAACGGCTAGTCAAATAAATATTAAATATAACCAATTCTTCATCTGCTGCCACTTGCACTCACATTTAGTTTTTTTCTCCATACAACACTCTTTACAGTCATATTGATATTGGCTGAGAGTGGACAAAATGGAGAACCCTGTGAAAAACCCTCAAACATACATCTAACAAACAACACACATGATTTATTGTCAAAGCTGGGACATAAAGTATAGACCACAGAGGTAAAAGGTTAAAGCCCTCTCGCCTGATTTGACCAATAAAGTGACATCAATTTTAACAATATTAATATTGTGCCCTAATGTGAGAGAAACCAACACTATACAACAATGTTTCCATCTTTGTGTGTCAATGAAATATCTTTTAATTCTAGCTGCCATTACTGTACCTTTTTGAAAACATTGAGTTTTACTAACACTGCTAGAAATGTTAGCACAAACTGGTTTTTATTTTCTCGCCAGCAATTGTCCATTTGTATATACAACACATCTGGTATAGAATCCATCCGAGCAAGTGTCCTTAACAGGATGTTCATTGTAAAGTTTGCATCATGTGGCCATTGTTGTAAATCTATTAATGCAAGACTTTCCCTGCCATGGTTTAATACTCCTTTTAAAAAGAAAAGAAAAGACTGATCAAAATGAGTATAAAATTTAATTCATCTAGCATCATAAAGACCTCCTAAAATGTCTAAAAATAATTGGATAATATAAAATTTATATTTTTCAATATTCTAGTTGGAAGTAGTTTTTGTCTATGGTTTCATCAGTTTCAATACAAAACACTCCATATCTAACTCCATACCTATAACTCCATATCTAACTCCATATATTTATTTGTGATTATATTTTCTTAGTTTATTTTTGTCATTTTAATTTGAAAATTTGTGAAGTTACAAAGTTTTACTTGTTCTTTATAGCGATATTATTTTCATTTCACTCAGGGCTCTGGAAATTTTTTGATGTTGTAAGTCCAAAATAATTATATGCATTACCTGTCAAATGGGTCTTAAGTCTCCATGCAGCTCAATAAGATTTTGCTGTTCTTAGCAGTGAAGGCATCAGAAGTTTGTTCTGATCCATACCATCAATTATGAGGCACAAATATCTATCACTGTGATTCCCATCTTTTGCTTTTCCCCTGTGTTTATAATACTTTTGTCTTTCCTCCCTAAAATACATAACCAAACCACATACATATAATTTTTGTATAATAATTAGCATATTATGTGTGCTCTGATTGAGGATTATAACCATGTGTTATTAGAGTTGGTCCATCTGTATACATTTAGCATACAATATGTATACACAAATCCTTAGTTGATCAGCTTAAGTGTAATTATATTAGTTGTATACATCAAATTAATATACACCTGCATTTTGGAACTGAAAATATTCTATGCAGCTATCAAAAACTAGCAGTGCCGGGACCCATGTGCCAACACGTTCCAGTCACAGGAAGATCCTTCATGCCGGTCTAATTATGGCAAGAACATGTTGGCACACGGCCCAGGTGCAAAAGGAAATTGTCCTCCCCACCCCTAAAATATTAAGTCCTAATATAATTAAGTCATTATATCTTACGCACCTTTGCAAATTGTTGTGAAATTGAAGAAGTGAATCATAATAGTTTCTGAGGATCGAGTCCAATGTCTTTTCTTTCTCATCTTTTAAGACTGTGCAGACGTCACATTTTGTGAGACGATTAACCTGTTCAACAATTAATTCCATGAAGTAAGATATTAGTGTTGATGTCATATTAATATTATGAATATACTTAAGAGAAAGAGAATTTGAAGGAAGGAGAGTCAAAAGAAGAAAGGGGAAAGAAACTATAAAACAGGTTTTGTAGTGACTGTGGGTGTGATGATAAATAAATAATATGTAATATCATTAATTATTATTACCTTTGGGATCATGACATCTGGAAATTCTGAGACCATGAGAGCACAAAATTGCGAATAGGACACCACAGCACTTTCTTTCTGGATAACCACGTCTTCACACATATATCTATAAAGTGTCTTCCGATCGAGATAACTAGGAAGATGAATGGTTAAGCTGTCTGGCATCTTGTCACCAATTCTGTGGAAATATATATCCATCCATGCTTTGGCAATGTGGCTTTTTAGGGAATGTTTCCTGGTACAACTCTGGATTGATCTACTTTCGTATTTTCTTATGTCCTTCTTAAAGTCATCCACAACTCCAGACAATCTCTTTTCACCAATACCATGTATAGCACACCAGGCTAGTTTACAGACTGTATAACCCTGGACTATAAATAGCTTAAGGTCCAACCGATCAGCTCTGTAAAAGAATATGAAAGACAAATGTAATAAACATATTAATATGCATTTTACATATCAAATCATCTGTTGTTACTTAGCTAATTGTGAAACCAGAATTTATAAATTATTTTGTCAAAAACAAATACATTAAATAAACAATTGTCATCATGTACGTGCTAATATATTTCTTTTTGTCCTAAATAATGCAATGTACAAGAATATGTACCAGAGGTATAAATAACTGCAACACCTTGATTGCCTAGCTAGGCATTTTACCAAATTAAAATTATGTTTATAATTAAACTGGCCAGCATATTATATAAAGACCATGTGCCACATGACCACTTTTCACCAATGACAGCATGGAGTGGAGAGGAACGGGCATTTCAATATATTTTTCTCCCTCCTCCCTAATATTTTCGGCCATTTCTCCTTCAATACATCCCATAAATGTTTTCCTCCCTCTTCCCAAACCGATTTTTCTGCCTCTTTTCTCCCTCCTCCTTACTTTTTTGGGGCTATTTCTCCCTCCTCCCAAAACCGTTCCTCTCCGCTCAGCATGCATGGGAGAATATATAGTTGGGATATAAATATATCAAGATTATTATAACCTTATATGAGTAATAACATAATCAAGAATCCATTGTTTTTGGTTAAAAACTGACATCTGCATGAATCGTTTTCTTGCTATCATTATGTCAGCAACATTAACTTGAGATAAACAGTCTTTCTTGCAGCACCCAAATGCTTGAACTGCAATTGAACAAAAATATATAAGGCCAAAATATAAGCAGAACTAAATTTGAATTACTCAGTAATATTGACATGTAATGAGTTTATGCATGCTTAATTATCATGTCCATTTGTTGTGTAAAGACTGCAAACACTGTAACAACGTTAACTGTGCATTTCAAATTCAAAATTTACAAAATGAAAAAAGTTGAAAAAAAAATAAACATTAAAACATGGTCCAAAGTCAAATATTATGTTATACTTACTATCAAGATGAGAGATCTTTGAAAAATCAATGAATCTCTTTGCTGGTAGATTATTGCTTCTTGCTGCTAAGTCAAAACAAAAATAGTGTTTTCAGGATTATATTACTTTTCTACCAAAAATAAAGATTCTAAAACTAAGCTTGTACCTTCATAAGACAAATTCCAAACGGCCTTGGCAAGATATGCAAATCAAATAGGCTTTCACCTCTTTTAGTGGTAAGGTGGGCATGTTATCAGCAACTAATTTTTAGCCTTGTTTATAGTTAAACCACTTTTAAACATGTTTAATTAACTGGTTGGTGTGAATTAATGCAGCATTAGTCATAACAGTCATAATTCATAGCCAAATTAACAGCAATAAACTAGAAATGAAAACTATTGAAAAAGTATTTTATTCCAGTCGTAAAGAAATACTAAAATTAATTTACAAATATACACACTTCACTTGAAGCGAAGTGTCTATTTATTATTGTGGTTTTTATGCTGTGACTAGATCACTTGAGTAAAGCGTATCAGTTGTATTACGCACTGTGTGCTGGCGGCAAGCTAGCGGTTTGGCGAATGAAACATTCAGCACTTCAAGGTTGGGATAAAATACCACGTGTGTGGCCTTTAATGAATACGTTAAAGAATCCATCGCCTGGGCGACGGGCAATTATCCACACTACATTCGACAAAGATGGGGATAGATTAGAATCACGATCACATCCTGTGACCACCACACCCGAAGCCGCAGGCACGCAGCGCGCTGTTAAGTACAGTTAACGCTCTATTGCACTCCTTTCGACAAATCAAAATCAAAAATTATTTTGTTGAGTGAATTATAAGTGATAAAAGTTACTGATTTAAATTGAATGTTAAGTCAATTTAAAAAAATTACAATTAAATTGATTTTTTTTGGAGTTTTATCTTATCCACGTAGTCATTTAGTGAAGGTAACTGGTCAATTAACTTGTCAACAGTAATCCATTTCTCACTATTTTTGGCATTTCCCTTATGTTTGCTCCCCTTAAGATGATAATTTAAGTCAGCTGAACAGAAGCTTATTCTACATAGTCCACAGTAACTGATTAAAGGCCTTGTCTTTTTCTGGGAACTTTTTGACTTGTAATCATCTTCGAGTAAAGTGTTAATATGACATGGCCATTTTTTTTTCATTTCAAGTACTTGTGGGCAATATTTGCGGCTTTCTTCAATTTTCTAACAAATACGTTTTTGAAATGTTCCTCAGTCTGGCTTATGCATTCAGAGTTCATTTGTTCCAGGTTTTCCAGAAGTATAACTTTCATCCCATACTTTTCTGCTTTTTGAATTGGAGTCGATGGACATTTCTTAACAATTTTCTGGTTGGCAAGGGCAAGAAGTGACGAAGATCGTGAACCTTTGTTATTTACTAGTTTTGAGTTGTTGTTTGAAACTTTAGATTTTGATTTAAGAGTTTTACGATCCGTCACGAGATGAGTAACGTTAATGTGAAAAAAGTTACTGAAAGTAGCGTGATTATACATTTCAATTTCGTGTAAATCGCAAGTAACAGGACTCCAACTGGATTGCTTTGAACGCTTGTTGGGCGACGGAGATATCGATAGGTCAACTGTACTTGGACTACCAAAAGATTCAGCGTAGATGCTTGCCAAATCACCTGACAAATCAACAGTTTCCAAAGAATCGGTTGACTTCGCAGGGGAATTAAAATTGGATGCGAAACTCATCCTGTAACATTCACTAAGTAAAAGTAAATACTGGTGTAAAATCTTATGCTACTCCAGAGATGGCTAGAAATGTAAGGAGTGCGTCATGTGGCCACTCACGTTGGACGGATCGCCTGGTACGCGCCTGTACGTGGTACGCGTACGTGCTTCCCTTTCGGCGAATCACAAAAATGCACTATCACACCGCGCTTTGATGTGACAGAGGTGCAAGATTTTAATTTCCGTTGAAGTAAGAAAGAGGAGGATAACAGGAAAGTCGCGTCTTATAGAGACCGCGGGAGGAATCTGGAGTAATAATCTCGTTTGTGAAATTTATCGGACTTCATACAAATGGATCAGTTTTGTAGATTTTAAAACTGCGTCGCAGTACGTATTCTCAACGTTTAACATAAAGATAAATTTATCCAACTGTTAGCTGTTGTGTAGCACCTGACAGGATTACAAACATTCCATACTCATATACTATTAATGGATAGTTTACCTAGGGAAAGTGGTATTTTGAACTACAAAGTAATTTAATTTGGCCACAATAGATAAGTTTGTCCAACTGTCAGCTGTTGTGTAGCACCTGACAGGCCGGATTACAAACATTCCATACTCACATACTATTAATGGATAGTTTACCTAGGGAAAGTGGTATTTTGAACTACAAAGTAATTTAATTTGGCCACAATATATAAATTTGTCCAACTGTCAGCTGTTGTGTAGCACCTGACAGGATTACAAACATTCCATCACTCATATACTATTAATGGATAGTTTACCTAGGGAAAGTGGTATTTTGAACTACAAAGTAATTTAATTTGGCCACAATAGGACATGAGAGCATTGTCATTTAGAAAGATCCGGCTTTTTCTCAAAATAACATCGTTTTTCGTCGATTACATGGAGATTCACTTGTTTACAAGCAGCTCTAGCTGATAGTACAAACTACATTGTAGTTGTGGTTGATCTAAAATTTTGGGTCAATAAAGAGTTTCTTTTGTTGAAACGAGGTACTAGTTATCTACCTTATACCTTGTTTGTTTCAAAACTATTAAAGGTGGGACATGTCATTCAATCTTGAAGTGTTACATTCTTTTCATCTGTTATAAGCTACTCCTTCCATCAAACTAACCATTACTGAGCATCGAGTAGGAAATTGAAAGATGTCTTCCAAAACTGTAAATTCTAAAAGTGTTCGACGAAGAGGGAAATGGTGGTTTGAATTGAGTGACGATAACAAGATCCAGCTATTAACGTCTAGCGGTAAAGTTCCGTACGATGGAAAAAAAATGGAAAATGTTACACATGTAAAGGAGAGTCAAAAGCATGCATCGAAAGTAAAAGTACTAAAACATAAAACTAATTACAAAAGAGTTGCAGTGATGGATCATAACTATATCATAGTTATTCCAAAGACACTAGCTTGGTCGTGGCTTGGAGGGAAAAATACAAATTAACCTGACAGTCCTGCACTAACAAAGACTACCACTAGTGTCTTCTGAATAACGTTCTATCATTTCTACCTACCAAGTTTCTTTTCTTACCTATCACTCTAATTGGCATTAGTAGTAATATAAAACATTTTTGCGCAGTAATTTTCCTCCCCTGCTAATATTCATCTATTAAAGCCGTTGATGTGTTCAAGATATTATCTTACTTTAAAAGTTGAAGGGATTCTTTGTACGTAGGATTATTATATTCGTCATGACATTAAGTTTAATTATTATTACAAGTAGGGGGAGAATGAGCGTTCTGCATCAGGTACAACTCGGTACGACTCGGTACGTAACTATAAATAAACCCGTTACATCATTTTGTAACTATAAATAAATCCGTTGATGGTATTCACGGTACGTGAACCTGGTAACTCGGTACGACTCGGTATTCACGGTACGCGAACCTGGTATCGATGACGCATCATTTTGTAACTATAAATATATCCATTGATGGATGGTATCGTCATAATCTATTTTTAGACACTTAGATTCTATTTTTACTCGCACAATTGTATTTATTCCATACACATGATGTAATATTATAGCGCAATTCATACTATAAGACAGGCGACTCCTATCTTTGGTTATTCAAATGATTCTTACCATTCTACCACTCATCTACTGCTGGCTACGTGATTACTACGAAGGGCCCCTCTGGACAATTTACGATCGCCTAAGGTTTGAAAATGACTGTTCAAAACATCTCCGTCAAAGACAACGTAGTCACCCTACCAATTACAGATGAGGTCGAAGCGGTGGGGCGAATAAAAGTACGTCGCGTTCTTACCCACCTGTTTGACAAACTCTGTATGAACTATGTTTATCTGAAGTGTGAGGGATGTCAAAACTATTGGCCAAGTCAAAGAGATCATGAATGTTGTATCAAAAGTGAGGAAGAATTCTTTCAAATGTACTATGACGAGGTGAAACATGAAGTTGACCAGAATAGACTACATCAAATTTGTACACTACTGTTAACATTGGTGAACGTAGCGAAGACACAAGAATGGGAAGAATTCATCATCAACCTACCCAACCGCTCGGCTCTAGCTGTGTATTCCTCGTGGGGAGACGTGATTCGCTCCTGGGACATGGATGATTTTTTCATTATAGACTTTGTAAACATGATGTCTCAAGTAATGGAAGAAGGAGAGGAAGAATGGGACTCGGATGTGTATAAGAAATTTGTATCTTACATGAGAGATGAATAAAAATAAAAACATTTCACATAATCAGTTAGTCTTATATTAATTGTCTTAGGGTGAAGACATGGGTTGTTGTAGAGCCCTTCCCGACTTGAAATTTGAAAATATCCTAAGACACATCCGCTGCGTTCTCGCGTGTTGTGGGGGTAAAATAGTCATCGAAAAATCACACATAGATGGAGAAACTCCTCGAGAAACTGTATTACAATGTGAACCACGGCGGGAGCCTCGGAAGCGTCGACGCTTTATTCCATGCTGCTAAGAAACAGAATAAGACGATTACTAGAAAACAGGTTCGGGAATGGTTGAAAAGTCAAAGAGTGTATTCCCTTCATCGGCCGGCACGAAGGCGGTTTCGGAGAAACTGTGTCTATGCCAAATCTATGGATTCATTGTGGGAACTTGATCTGATTGACCTCCAGTCTCTCAAGAAATACAATAACAATTACCGCTACATGGTGACATGCATTGATGTCCTGTCCAAATACGCCTGGGTGGTCCCCCTCAAAGACAAGACCGGTCCTACTCTGGTTCAAGCTTTCAAAAAGATATTAAAAGAATCCGGTCGAAAACCTCAAAAAATCCACACGGATCGAGGAAGTGAATTCATTAATAAAAACTTTAAAGCGTTTTTGAAAGAGAAAAACATTCAGATGTACCATTCTTTCAATTTAGACATAAAGGCGAGCATAATCGAGAGGTTTAATAAGACCTTCAAACAACGCATGTACCGTTATTTCACTTGGAAAGGAACGCTAAAGTACTTGGATGTTCTACCTGACCTTATCCACTCCTACAACCATTCCTTCCATAGAAGCATACAGAGAACTCCAGCGTCGGTGAATAAGAGTAATGAAAAAGAGGTGTGGATGACACTCTATGGAAATGAAGTCTCTAGAAAGCCTTACAAGTTTAAAGTTGGAGATGAAGTTCGAATCTCCAAGCTGACTGGATTATTTCAAAAGAAATATTTGCCGAATTGGAGTGAGGAAATTTTTACTGTCTCCAAGCGAATCCCAAGAAACCCACCGGTTTATCGGTTAAAAGATTACAATGGGGAGGAATTGGAAGGGACGTTTTACGAGGAAGAATTACAAGCCGTTCAAACCAGAGGCGAAGAAGAAGTTTACAAAATTGAAAAGATTTTGAAAACCCGAAAACGGGGAAAGAAAACCGAATATTTTGTTCATTGGCTTGGCTATCCAAGTTCGATGGATAGTTGGGTTGATAAAAAAGACATTGAAAAGTGAAAATACATTTCTGAAACCTTGACAAAGAACGTTGCTTGACAACGTTTCACAGTTGTGTGAACTCAATTGTAAAGAAAATAAAGCAATTAAGTAATCACTATCGCGTGTCAGGAACGTTGTACACTTGAAAAGTCAGGCGTATAGAACAATAGAATCATTCAAAACACTTATCAAGTCAACCAGAACCAATAAAGTTGAATATAAACGTTGTCGCGTGTCTAGTGTTATCATTTAAATCAAACCCACCATGCAGACGGATCAATTTTACATGACGTTGCCAAGCAACGCCTCAATGAACATATTCCCCAATAATACGGTGGCAGACTACAAAGTCAAACTCCCATCTCACGTGAATCTAAATGGTACTTGGGAGGTGGGATTGGCTTCCATCACTTTCCCTCACACGTGGTTTACTATACGAAACGAGGATCGTCGATTTTATTATGATAATGGTAGTGGAGTCTTCAATGTCGCTCTCCTCCCTTTGGGTTATTATGCCACCATTTCCGAAGTTGTTAACACTCTGAATAAATCCTTAGTTGATGATGGGGCTAAGGGAATCTCACTTCAACTGAACAAACGATCGCAGAAAGTCACAGTCACTTTGGGAAAAGGGAAACAACTCAGTTTTGAAAACAGCTTAGGACTCCTGTTAGGGTTTGGAAAAGACATTGTACTCACCAAGACCACAAAAGCCCCCTTTGTGAGTGACATCAACATTGGGCTTCAATCCCTGTATGTGTACCTCAACATTGTGGAGGCACGAATCGTTGGTGGGGTTCGAGCGAACTTACTACAAATTGTTCCCGCTCAAGGGAAAGATGGAGAAATCATCACAGTCGATTACAACAACCTACAATACTCCCCTATAGCCACTCAAGACTTTGAAATCGTGGAAGTCCTTATAACCGACGACACAGGAAAAAAGATTCCATTTGAAAGTGGTTGCGTTGTGGTAACATTACATTTCAGACGTCGTTCCTACTTTTAAACAAACATGAGAGGAGGAACCATGATGGTGTTTCACGGTCACCCTTTTCAAAGAGGTTATGGCATTGGTTCGTTTTTTTCATCCTTAACCCGTAGAGCTCTTCCTTTTTTACAAAAAGGAATGAAAACCCTGGGTCGAACCGCACTTAACACGGGTCTCAATATCGCTCAAGACGTTTTAGCGGGAAATCCATTGAAAGACTCAGCTAGGTCGCGACTGCGACAAACGGCGAAAACGTTAAAAGAACAAGCCTTAAACCAAATTTTATCTCAAACGGGGAGTGGGAGAAATCCTTTAAAGCATAAGACATCTCAGAAAAAAATCAGTCCAACCCAGACCACCAAAAGGAAAAGACCTAAAACACAGAAACGAAAAGTACAGAAAAAACGTAAATTACCACAAACACAAGGTCAAGTCAAAAAATCCAAAGTCACTCACCTCAGCGATATCTTTGATTAAAAAAAAATGGCCTTTGTTCACCCACACTCCACTCCATGTAACAAGAGTGAGTTGGACTTGTTTACAGTCCCATCAACTCAAGTCGTAGTAGAAAAGGGACAGTGGATTGACCATCAGCCCGTCTCCACCATCTCATCGTCATCTCCTATTGAATACAAGGTTGCAGGGACTGAAAATTACTTAGACTTAGCCAAGACCATGTTGTTCGTCCGTTTGAAAATAACTAATGCCAACGGGGGGGACCTCAAAGACAAAGAAAAAGTAGCCCCTGTCAACCTGTTTTTACAAAGTTTGTTTAAACAAGTTGATGTCTCCCTCAATGGAGAACTAATCACCCAGTCCACCAGTACTTACAGTTACAAAAGTATGTTGGAGACCCTCCTGAACTATGGTCCGGCAACCAAAAATTCACAACTGACTGGTGAACTTTACTACAAAGACACTGCAGGGTCTATGGAGGAAACGGATCCTACAGCGGGGGGAACGAATCAAGGGCTCAAAACACGTTACACGTTTACTGAACAAAGTTACATTTGTGACATGTGGGGCCCACTACACTGTGACATCCTGTTCAGCGAACGCCTCTTGTTGAGTAATGTCGACGTTGTATTTAAACTAACACCCAACAATGAAACGTTTGTTCATGATTTTTCAGTTTAACGTCGTCCGGTAGGTTAGGATTGGCTAGAGTTTGAGACATTTGCTGGTTGAGGGCACTCATCGATTTCACCAGAGGGGATGTCTGAAGGTCTGTTCTTTGTTGAATCAAATTCATGACCTCTTCGGGAACCAAAATCATCTTTCGACTGTACTTCATTTTATCAACAAACTTCCAAGAGCGGATAAGATAGGAGGGAGGAGAAATGTTAAGAAATTTCCTCCGCTTTGGTTGAGTTTATCCCTTTTACGCTTGAGAGACACCTTCTTATCGGCTAAAGCTCTTAACAAACTTTTATAACGTTTCAATTTCTTTTTCTGAGTCGGGTTGATCGGTACCACTCCTTTGAGTACGTTGAGTGAAATTTCAGCCAAACACTTGATAAGATCCACGTGACAAGTTTTTAAAATAGCTTTTCGTTGTCTGGGGCCAGAACGAGCTAGAACACGCAGTAAATCTACAGCGGGGGACAAAAGGTTTCGAACACTTCCCTGTGTAATGACCCCCTTTCCCCCTATCCAATGTTGGCTGGTTTGCCGTGGCGCTGGACTTCCAGAAGGTAACCAACATTGATTTGGGGGAGCGGGGGTGTTCGAACTATTTTTGGCCGCCGCTGTCTGAGTGTTGCAAAGAGGTGTGGTCTACTTGCGTGACTATTAGTTAGTTTGGAGTGGCGTGACTCTGGCAAGGCTGTAGCCGTGTATTCTTTATAGAGTTGTAATAAACTGAGCAGTATTATTTAATTCTTGGAAAAAATATAGACTGTGAATGTGTCTTAAGGTGATTTTAAGAACCTAGTTTAAGGGCGAGAATTTGGCATTTAAGAGTCTTAGGAACAGTACTTCTAGGTGAACTGCCCAAGCAGACGGTTATGGTTAAGTAGAATAACCTGCTACTTAACCATCATAAATAGTCGTTTAAAATACATAAAGGAAATTCATTTTATAAAATGACTGATTTTCTAGTATTATAGACTATAAATACACAAAACAAGAAGCCAGAAATCGCCATTTCTCTTCCATGGATACCGAAAGTGGAGCGGTTAAGTTTGCACTGCGAGTTTGATAAGGAAATGTACAATTATTAGTCTTGAGTGAAAACGTGCAGGTTAACCATTTACTTAACCGTTTGCATTTCACTCTGCATTTCACAAAATTTGCAATTTTTGTGTTTTTATAAGCTTTTCAAGCTCCCATACTTTAATATCTGTCAGTATAAAGCTCTGTAATCAGTGTAAAATAATAATAATGAAGTGTATTCCTGGAAATGGTTGACGGTTATTTCAAGTTTTCCTTAACCAAGTTAACCGCCACGCGAACAGCGATCTCCAAGATAAGTTTTTTTTGCGCCCTAAGTGTATTCCAATTATTGCAATATTGTTTGCAGCGACAAACAAAGGTATTTTGGTGATTTGTATGTTTTACCAACTTTTTGGGGGATTTCAAGCGTCAAAACCCTTCGAAGACCAAGCATTTGTGCAAAAAGAAATTAAATCGCCATATCGGCAAACAAATTTTCATCTCAGAGCTACTTCCACGAAGGTGAAATACAAATATTTCAGATTGATCGGTATTCTTACTAATAAATGGTTAATATAGAAAGATATAAGCCGGAGTACTAAGCTGCTCAAGTGAATCTTCCGCCTGAAATTTTCCCAAGTGTCTACTTAGCGCTTCAGCGCAAGCTCCAACTTTTGTCTAGAGACAAGACAGCGGGGGACAAAAGGTTTCGAACACTTCCCTGTGTAATGACCCCCTTTCCCCCTATCCAATGTTGGCTGGTTTGCCGTGGCGCTGGACTTCCAGAAGGTAACCAACATTGATTTGGGGGAGCGGGGGTGTTCGAACTATTTTTGGCCGCCGCTGTAGGTTGTGCTTCATCCGCTGAGACATATTCAAATGATTTAAAAGTTCTCGTGTACCGTTTTATGTACGTTTTACGTAGACCACTTGATTCTCATCTGGGAAAATCTTTGTTCTCAACCTGAGGTGATTGGGAGTAGTTGGGAAAAAATCAAAAAGTAGGTAACCATAATCAGGTCTTGTGGCATCTTCAAAACTTTCCATTACGTAAGGAACATCGTGTGGGAAGGCCTGTCTCGCAAGAGTAGAAATCCCTAGAGAGTCTCTAGGGTTTTGAAACGCAATGATGTAGTGTGTGTTGAGGGATATAGTCCGAGAGTGCTTATTTTTAGTGAACATGTTCTGCTGTAAATTTAAAGTACAGATCATCCGGTGGTGACAACCACGTGTGATTAACTCCATCATTGAGTCTTTTTGAGAACTTTCATTCATTAAATCATCTAATATCAAGACTCCTGGAGTTTTATCAAACAGTGCATAAATATCTTCCGGAAATCCTTCGATAAATCGTAGGTTAGGAATTTCTTTCTCCATGATAAGAAAGCGGGGTTGAAACTCGCCATAACAATAAATAATCTGTTCAATGTTTTTATCAAATAGCTCGTCTACATTCCTTAGTAATCGTTCTGTCCAATGTGACTTCCCGCTCATACTTGGTCCAATAAGTTGTAAGTTTGATGGTGTTTTAAATCGGACATCCATGTTGATAGAGGGTTGATCAACAACTGAACTTTCTATATCAACACGTGGATATTTATGAAGTCGAAGTTTCGCTTCTTGTAACCAAGGTTTTCGCTCCTTTGAGTTTAATAAATGAACATCAGCTAAATGATTGGAGAGTTTAATCAATCCTCGCGAAGGATATCCCGGAATAGGGCAATCTCTAGGTCTTGACATATTGAACACTTGACAGGAAATGATCCCAGGCGCAGATATCGTTGACATTTACAACTAATTATTATTGCTGGGTGTTGAAAAGGATTCTTTCTTCTCATTTGTTACTCAAATCGGGATTATTGGGATGTTTTATTTCTCAAGATATGTAAAAAATATCCCGTGGAAAGGTTTATACATTGAATGAAAAAATCCCGTTTTTCCTTTCTATCTTAACTAAAAAGTAAAGTCGGGATTTTCAGGCGGGATGTTTAATAAGAAATTAAATTTAACTGGGTTGAAATAACAGTATTTGAACTCAATAACAATTTCAACTTAATTAGCTGTTCTCATGGGAAACCTATTTACATTGTATCACATTACACGTCACTATGACAACATTTAGAATATTCACGTGTGGTTCATTTTATCAGTTCATACGAATCTCAATTGTGTTCAACCATGTTCATCTTTACTCTTACACTTCTTCTTGGCTACGCAATTGCCACTCCGCGTCAAAGTTGTCTAAAGGTGTGTATTTGTTTCGACAAGCTTAATCTTGTAGACTGTTCAGCGAGAGGTCTTTCAGACGTACCAGTAATTAACCAACCTTTGTCATACTCAACAATTTCTTTGAGGGGAAATAACATTGTATCAGTCAACATCTCAACCATTCTCCAAGGTTTCCCAAAGTTACAAAGAATTGATTTAAGGGAGAATCCTTTGAACTGTGTAAAACTTCAAGCCCAGAACATCCCCTGGGGATTAAAAATAGTTTCCAGATGCGTCCTTTCTCCATCCTCGCCTTCTACCGCTAAACCGATAACAATTGAACCATCACCATCATGGTTTTCAACTCCATCTAAAACAGCTTTGTCATCTCCCATGCTACAGTCAAGTTGGTGGTCCACTGTAACACCCGCATCGATTACAAGTCCTCACACATCCTCATCGGTGGTATCCCACCCAACAATTAATACGTCATCATCATCATCATCATCTGTCTACACACCCACATCTCAATCAACACTTCACCTGTACATCATAATTGGCATCCTGGCTTCACTTTCAACCGGTTTCATCATCTACTTTGTTTGGCTACGGTATCACTCAAGTCCCCCGGTCCAACCCGTCTACCAGCTCAGTACTCACAGATCCCCTAGCCCTCCCATGAGTATCGTCAGTGTCAGTTCTGAAGATGAAGCTATTTTTTCAAGAGGGGTTAGCACCACACCCGTATAAGTCAAAGTTAATGAGAACGTTGTGTTTTTCAAACAGTTTATTTGAAAAAATTCACATTTACAAACTTAGTAATATATTCACTAATTCTAAATCTTGTTCAGTTAAAGTTATACTGGTGTGACCATAGGCTAGGGAGGTCACACCATCCTCTAAAATATATCGTTTATCATCAAATGATGATAAACCAATTTTGTTGATATTGACGGTATATAGTTGATGTTTTTCACTTCTAATTGATTTCATATTAGCTACAGTACATTTTCTATTGAATAGACACTCTTTATAATGATGATGTCTTATATCCCTCTTAGTTACTTGTTTAGCTACACCTTTAGCAACTTTTTTTTCAACCTCATGACCTTCCTTGTGGTACAGTAGGGAGTACATTTTAGGACGGAGACCTACAAACTCTTCAATTGGGATACCATGGGTCTCATCTTTCATTTTTCCCAAGACTTTCTTGTTGTGGGTACTGTACAAATCATGTTGTGGGTTGTACTCAGAGGTGTCGTACAGGTTGAGGTCTTCATACATGTCTCGATAAATATCATCGGTGTAAATATTGTAACACAGACTATCTGTATCCGTCATCAGTAGCGTCGCCTGGTTACCATACTTTTGTTTGATGACGTCATAATGGAAGGTGTACATTAAGGTTTTTGATAAGTCTAAGATACAAAATCCAATATAGATGGGGCGGTTGAGGTGAAGTGTAGTTTTCTTCATGTTCACAGCCACCAGGTCTTCATTTATGATGCGGAAGTAATCAAAGGAGGGGGAGGCAGTGAGTTTCTTCAGTTGTTTGACCGTGTTGACTAGTTTTACATTAACCCGTTTCCTTAAATTCTCAATGGTCTTCCCAAACACCGCGTTGTTCATTAGTTTAAAGAAGTCTTTTTCAAAGTCATTACGCGCGTGTTTACGTTTGTCTGTATTGAAGTCAATATAAGTCTTGAGCCAGGGGGCCTGATTGAATCCAAGTACACGGTGAATTTTTGTAAGTTTCATCCCCAGAGATAAGTACAGTTGTAGGTTACGATAATGAACAATGTAGTTGGTTTTCTTGTTCAGGTTGGGGACCAACTTTTCTGTGGGGGTGTATTTAATTTCTAGGTCATCCAAGAGGTTTTGACAGTAAGGTGACAGCATGTCTTGAGAAAGGTTCATTTTCTCGACGGCCAAGGGATACCCTGAGTGGGTTCCATGTAGCTCTTGAGGGTACTCCAGGTGTACTTCTAGAATATACCCCTCAGTACCATCAGGAGGGAGGGTCATGAGGTTTTCCTGTAACTCTTGAACTTCTTGGGGAGTTAACCAACCAAAATTTTTGACTGGAAGGGGTTGGGACATAGCCCAACCATAGAGATTGTTCGCATCTAAGTACATAATATAATTATGGGGTAGTTCTGGACTATAGTCAGGTACATAGGGATTATTCGCTTTAGCATATCGATGGGATATTTGACTTAGCCCCCCGCGAGTCCCAAGTTCAAAGAACAAATGAACATTTGAATCAGTGATTAGGTCGAGCTCAACCCCAGTCATTTTCAAACAGGCTGACCATGCTAGTCCTGGAGCCGTGTAAAAGTGACCTGGGTCGAGCTCGTAATACTCCAGACAAAGATTACGAAAATTCTCAAACACATCCGCTAACAATAATACATCAGATTTCAGATAGATGTCATGAAAGTCACCTAAATTTTGACATTGAAAAGTTTGAAAGACCCGTTGCGCATGCGTGTAATCCTCGCGACTAATGGGCTCTTCTTTCAAAGAGCTGTAGAAGCACTTGATAGGTGGCAAGCGGGTTTCTTCAAACTTTTCAACACTATCCATGTATTCGTAGGGGTAGACTCCCTTACGTAATAAGAGATTCACTTTATCGTCCTCCACATAACGTCTTAATACTTTGAATTTATCGATTCCTTCCTCACTTAAATTATCCACCAGGCGTTCCAAGGAACTGTTTAAAAATTGGAGAGAATCTATAAACACTAAATTTCCAACCGAAAACGAAATGTATTTTTCTGTATTGTTGGGAATACAAGTTATTTTTTCCGATTTGATTTTTCCTAGTCCTTGCATGATCAAGTGACTGTCATATCCGCGGAGGTTGTGCAATACCACGGGGATTTTCCCCGTAAACTTATATTTCAAATTGCACTTGTTGTGGGCGGGGCCACGATACAGACCTGTGAGGTGACAATGATCCCGAACTCGGTCTGCGCCTAGGGGGGTCTTACAGATATGACAGTCCCTTGCCTGCCTAAATTGTTGTTCCTGTTCTGGTGTGATGACCATAGGGGTTACGCAATTTATAATTTGACTAATTCGTTTTTCTTCTCGTAATAAACATTGTAAAAATTTATCCACACAATCAACCCCACGATATACCACTGGAGCTTGGTTATATTGATCCTCCGTGGACACCACCAGGAGGGACTCAAAATCCGCATAAACGATAAAGGGCACCCTTAATTGTTTTCCCACTTCCTTGAAGGATAACATGGCATCGTCTTCATCTGGTAATGTTATTTTCTGAAATCCATGTTTACAACAATAGGGTTCATGTTCTTCTAAAAGAGAACGTTGTATGAAACCATGTAAACAATATACACAGTGAAACATTCGCCCATTATGGTGGTTCATACTACATAACAAACGATCTAAATCCCTAATCAAGCAATAATGTCTCTCCTCACCCTTACTATATAATAAAACATTAACGTGGTTGACTTGTTTTTGTTTTGTGATATGTAGTGGGAACAGTTCATCGTCTTCAAATCCAAAGGTGTTCACACTGATTCCATTTTGTCTCTCAACTTTGGGGATGTCTTTGACTTTTACCGGATACTCAACCCCACTCATGTTCAACTCAGACTCATACCTGGTGTAATGGTTGACGCGGTTGGGGTTGGCGTTGTGAGGGACTGGATAAAGAGCAGCTAGAACTGACCAAAGAAAACATTTCTGGTCGTTATTGTGAACATTGAGGACCGCCTTTTTATCTTTTATTCTCTTAGGTAAGGGGAGGTAGGTGGCTCCTTTTAACGGTGTATAACTAACCACACCCAAATCCAGATGAAGGACTTCATCAAACTGCCATGAACTCCCCTCTCGTTGGTATTCGAGAAACGAGGTCTTGATCTTTTCTATCGCTTCATTGTATTGTTGTTCTAGTGTGTGGTCATGGGTGACGGTGTTACATACACTTCTAAAATGAGGTGTTGTTTCTTGATCTTCTCCTTCGGGGTTAAACTTAACCATTTTTACTTTAGTGGATAAGTACCATTTAATACCACGGTGTTGTTTGAGTTTTTTGTTCAAGTTTTTCAGGATGGATTTTTTTTATCTTGTAGGGTGAGGAGAAGATCATATTTTTGGTTCTTATTGGGGTGGTATTTACTGATAGTGGCATTTTTATCTAGAGCACATTCCTCTTCCTCCACATCTTTATTTCCAGCCCCTTCTTGTAGGTTTTCATCATCCAACCATGGTCCATCATAGTCTTGGAACATTTGTGGAGGGATGTTTTCCAACTGAAAGGAAACACACAAATAACTTAATTAATGATGGGTGTCCGGTGTCTTCATTATGTATGTACATATATCAACTCTTCATTCAAGTGTGAATATATCCCTACTCTTGTATTATGTGATGTGGGTGTGGAACAAGATAATTATTTTTTTCCCTTCTAAATGATGTGTTTACTGTGAAATGGTGGAAGAATGAAAAGAAAAAATTCATATATACCTCATATTCCCTTAGTTCTTGGCTGGACATTCTTTGTATTTTACGAGGTGGTGTGGCTTCTTCTGATTCTGATAGAGTCCACTTGGATGACCCACCATTACAAACTTTGTCATGATGATTAAGTTCATATTTTCTTTGGAATCTTTTGGAACAGTTTACACAGATAAATGATGTTTTTCGTTCATGTTGTTCTTTTATGTGGCGGTTTAAACTGGATTTTTGCTTGAAGGTTTTATCACACAATGTACAACGATGGACATTAAGACCATTAACTTCACTCAGGTGTGTCATTTCATCTACTTCAAACAGTGTAACGCTAGGATCAATAAATTGTTCAAACCAACTTTCTTCTTGATTACAGCTGTATTCCATGTTCTTTTTGTTTCTGATCTCCAACTTATTCACTTGTTAAGTTCACCTGATGTCGAGTCAACTGATTATGTTTAATAATCACACTACACTAGTATTTATAGGAGACATTTTAGATGTGGTGTTAAAAATAACCCTCATCTGAAATTACAAAATACCCTTAACTGAAAATAGAAAATAAATCATAGTTTATTTTATCACCATTGAGGGGGGTTTCCCATGAAGTAGATGCGTAAACACCATAAGTGGATTTATTAATAGTTACAAAACAAAATGATGTCATCGAATCAAGATTTTAGATGCGGTGTTAAAAATAACCCTCATCTGAAATTACAAAATAGCCTTAACTGAAAATAGAAAATAAATCATAGTTTATTTTATTACCATTGAGGGGGTTTCCCATGAAGTAGACGCGTAAAACCCATAAGTGGATTTATTAATGGTTACAAAATTAAACAAATGATGTCATTGAATCAAGAAAAAAATAAGATGATAACAAACTATATATAAGGATGAAATTTGTAAAGTCTCATTACAACCATGAAGGAAGAACTTAAAATTTCAATTATACCATCTCAAGACAATAACATGAATGTTGTTGTAAAAGTTGGAGAGATGGAGTCTGACCTCCCATCACCATCCACTAGTGGGGTGGTAGAATTTAGTCTAACCGAATGGGAGCGGTTGAAAAGTCTAGTAACCTTTATAGACGGAGAGATTTCCAAAACACTGAAAAGACCTATCTACCAAAGACAAAACGGTAATATGAGTGTGAATCAAGACATTGGTGAAGTAAATCCACAGTCACTTAGCCCTATTACAAATGAAGTATTTGATTGTATGGATGATGAATTCAGAACTTGGTGGGTAGAACTAGATCACTATCAAGTCAGAAATACCACCAGTGTTGAAAATTGGAGTATGGAGAACAATTTTGACTCCATGGAATATCTGATGAATGATGATGAACATACTAGATTCGATTGGGAATTGGACAATAAATGTTTGGAAATGAAAGAATAAAAAAAAAATGAAACTTGATAAATACATTATAATTTCATTTACTGAATATACAATTGATGTAAATTATTTACAATAAATAAATAAATCAAATAAATTATTTACATTCTTGTTATTTTTTTCTTTTAAATTAAATAGGGTAGGCAGTAATCAATGTATTGTTGATAGACTCTATAACCTAGGATAGAAAATTTATATGTTGGGTTGTTCTAAAAATGCTTTGTTTTTCACATAATTTACTTACTCTTAATTTGTAGCTATACGCGTTTGTCCAACTTCTCACCCCTATCGGGTATCTATAGGTTTGACTAATGTATATTCTCCTGTTCAAAAATGTGAAAAAGTTCTGTTAGTATATATTCCATTAGGTACTGTAAAAATAAAATATACAATTACCTCAATCTCGTGTTATCTTGATACATTTTTTCTGGATTTCTTTTACATTGGCGAATTAGTTTTATAATCTTTTGGGGATTTTTGGTTAAAAAGTACGACTTGTCCTCATAGTCACCAGTGTGAAATGTAATTATGTGATCCATGTTAAGCGGTTTAGAAGTTTCAGAATTTTTACACTATATATATAGTTTATTTTTTCCACGGATGTGTGGTTTTGAAGAATTATTCTGTATAAAATAACGTACTTTTTTTCTGTCCGTTAAAGAAAAAATACCGTTAAAGTAATGTTTACACACACATTTTTTTTTCAAGCCGACTACTTGTTTTTTCCAAAGTGAGAAGACAACGTACGATTTTACTTTACTTTTCTAGTTGATTAGTTTTACACTCATTGATTAGTTTGATGAGGTTTTTTGGTCTTTTGATGAAAAATATTTTTGTACGCACCAGTATGAAAAGTTAAAATATGAACCATGTTAAACGTTTTAGAAGTTTCGGAATTTTTACGTTATATATATAGTTTATTTTTTCCATGGATGTGTGGTTTTGAAGAATTATTCTGTATAAAATAACGTACTTTTTTCTATCCGTTAAAGAAAAAATACCGTTAAAGTAATGTTTACACACACATTTTTTTTTCAAGTCGACTACTTGTTTTTTTCCCAAAGTGAGAAGACAACGTACGATTTTTACGTTACTTTTCTGGTTGATTAGTTTTACACTCATTGATATTAGTTTGATGAGTTTAGAGTATTCATGTTACAATATAACCCATATATATCAAGTTTGATCATGGGCGTGTGTGATGAAGTCTTCTCTATCAGTTAAAAATACTGTAACTATTTCTAACGGTTTAAGAAAACACACTGTTAAAGTAAAGTCGGGTTTTGCACACTTTCTTTTAGTTTTTCTGGTTGACTTCCTGTTTCTCAAAACATTAAGATAGAAACAAAACCATCCTGGGGTTAAATATTCACTCTTCTATAAAATGATACCACGAGAGGTTCAATAACATTTTTTTTATTTTGGTCTATTTTGGTTTCTGTTAACAAATGAGTATACACCATCAATGGATTTATCTATAGTTACAAACAAAAGAATGTCATCGATGTTCTACCATTTATTGATATTAAAATCGTGATCCATCCCACATCACTTCTTCAAATGTGGTTTAGTACATTCGTATTACTTTTACAGCATCTTTGATTGTATTGTACAGTTCTCCTAAGGCTGGATTTCTCTCTGTCCAACTGTATAACTCCGCTTCAACTTCTAGGGTAACTTGAAAAGGTAGCATGCAGTACAAGACCTTATCGCACACTTTTTCCACGTCTACTCTTTTTAAAGCACAATCGAAATTCAGTTCAATTTTTTCATCTTCGGTGAGCATGAGGCAGTCCATCCTTCCAAAACTCTGTCGACAACCACAGCAGTGTTTTCTATCCATTTCATGAATCAGTTTACACACTTCCACAGAATAGGAAGAGATGAATAGTTTTTTCATAAAGTTGAATGGATCCATGTTCAGTACCAAGAATGTTCTGATTAAGTCCTCATTCAGGTCTCGGTTTTATGTGTTAGTGGATAAGTATGGTGTAACAGTTTCAAATGTTTACAATGTAGCACATGATATCGAGGTAATAGTCTTTTAATAGAGTGTATATCACATCTACAAAAATAACCCTTTTCACACATTTCGGTTGAGGGATTCTGTTTTACAAATTCATGTCTTCTCATGTAAGATTTTGTAAAATTATCATCTTGTTTTGGTTCCTGTTTGTCTTGATATTCTTTGATGATGTCATTCAATACCGGTATATATTCCATAAACTCTCTCCATTCTTCCACGGTAAGCGCTACACCTTGTTTGGTGGGCAGTAGGAGGGGTGTGTCATCCGGGGGTGGAGGTCCATTTTCAAAATACTTCCTAGTCAAACCCTAAGATGATCGTTAGTTGTCCCCCACCCCGTTGTTGGACTGTGTGTGAACTTTCATGAGCTTGTATTCTCTTATCGATCCCCATTGTGAAAATGAACATGTTTGGTTAGGGAGAGAGGGGTTTACCTCCTTTTACCAACCATGAATACCATCGACGGAATTATTTATAGTTACAAAATGATGTGTCATCGATACCAGGTTCGCGTACCGTGAATACCGAGTCGTACCGAGTTACCAGGTTCACATACCGTGAATACCATCAACGGATTTATTTATAGTTACAAAATGATGTAACGGGTTTATTTATAGTTACGTACCGAGTCGTACCGAGTCGTACCGAGTTGTACCTGATGCAGAACGCTCATTCTCCCCCTACTATTACAAACATCAACATGTCACATCAGTTCTTTACAACTTGGATTGAAACGTATTGAATACGTCAAAGTGCTGTGTTCCGTATCTTTGCGCTCTTCATGAAATTAACCTAACATAATATATACCAAAACACTTTTAACACTATTAAAATAGTATTGTCTTTTTTTATTCTAAACAGATAGGGTTTGAAAGCACTGCTGATCAACAAGGATTTGCTTATGCAATAGACCTTTTTGACTACACTGCCAATACTTTTTCGTCAAAATTCGGAAATTTCTTACATTCCGTTAAAGACTTCTGCAGGCGCTTCAACAATTTGAAAAAAGGTGCTTCGAATACTACCGAGCCGGAAAATGTAGATAATCAGCAGACTAATCATGTAGAAACGGGAGAGCAAGTTATTGCAATTGATGGGCACGAAGATGATGAATCTGCAGTATCAATAGTCAGTGAAGCGGCAGCAACTCCAATTCGACAATTAACTTCAAAGAGAAGGAGTCAGGAATCGCCAACAGTAGATGAAACCCAGGCTACCCCTCAGAAGAAAAGAAAAAGCAGAAAAGTATCCAATAAAAGTGGCAGACAAAATGACTCAGATTCCGAAGGTGAACAAAAATCTGACGAGGCCTTCATAAACGAGATGCAAAAGTTTTTAGCACCAGGTATGTGTATTTATATGTTATTTCCTATTGGATGCTCCTTTTTCTTCTCTCTTTAGGATCCTCTATCTTTATCATTTTTACTCAACAACAAATATACCCAATTTGTGAATATTTCCGGCAAAGTAAGTCCACTGAATGTTGAACTTTCAGCCCCATCCCACAACTTGGTTGCAGGAACCGGCTTTTCTCCGCTTAGTCAGCACCGATCAACAAAGAGTGACCAAGTTTATTAAGATGGAATTCTCCGAAATCAGGATTTTACTCAATTCAATTATCTTATTTTATACTAGGAATTCATAAAGTACCAGTCACTTCTTTGTGTTCTCCGAGGGATGAATACATGCTACGACCGATAAATAAGGATTATGTGGCAACTTTGAAACAGGGTCTCCTAGAAATGCCCATGTTAAGTTTTAAACCACTTGTTGTAGTGGCCAAAGGCCTAAAAACGCCAAAGGACTTCAAAGCTGACAAACTGGAAGACTATAGCCTAGAGGTGTTGGGTGGCAATCACCGTCGAGCAGCATTATTGGAAATTATCAAAGATCAAGAGAATGAATTAGTGAATAACGACTACTATATTCTATATTCTATGAATACCGGTATATTCGCTCCAAAGTCAATTCGCTCCAAGTCAATTCGCTCCACCCCAAGTCAATTCGTTCCACATATCAGGTCAATTCGTTCCACATGTATTTAATACAAAAATCGCGAAGAAAAATGTAGTATAGAAGAATATAATGTAATAAGAAGTCAACAGAGAAGATAATAGAAAGTTTTTAAGAAGTTTTTCGATTACAAACGGCCGTAATTCGACGAGTAAATGGCCGGCCATGTTTGCGAATCGACTCTACTCTCGAACGCCTAACCGTACTTGTTTACAAAAAAATTCACAAGAAACTAAAGTATAACGTAAGGAACTATTATAGTTAAGTAATAATTAGGTATTTTGAAACTTAAAAGTGTAAAAGGAAAGGGAATCCAAACGAAGTGATAGCACTCGAAAATGTAAACAACAGGGTTAAGTGGGGCTTACTATAAACGACGAAATGAAACGAAACGAAACCGTTTCGTTTCGTTCAACGAAACGAAACCATTTCGTTTCGTTCAACGAAACGAAACGAGACCAGAATTAAGCAAGGAATAAAACTTTGTATAAAGCGTGAATACAGTACAGTAGTCTCAGTAAATGAGGCCGATACATTTTACAATCGATGACGCCATGATTACAGTCGTGCCTACTCACCTCAACACGAAATATTCGGTAATTATATGTTGAAATCCTGGACCAAAAACCTCTCACGCAGTCATGCCAACAAAACTGATGGCCAAGAATTTAGTCGAGAACAAGAGTGTTTGGTAGTGAGCGGGAAACTGCACGAAGTCAGTGACCCAATCCGTGTGAATATTATGCCAAAAAGAAATCCCTGAGCGACCAATATATCGCCACACGTTACTTGGAGGTTTATTATATCTTTTGCCATTCAAACTACAACATTTCTGAACGAAATCCATTGAACAACGGCTCCAAACAGAAAAAAAAACTATAATCAACTACACGGCTTCAGTAGTCCGTTGCGTGACGAGGCTAAACAAGGCTGCGAGGGAGACTACGGCTTCAGTGGTTTACGTCTATAAAATTGGCGCCAAACATGCAATGACGGGCCGCGTCTCTCAAACGGACGGCAAAACTCTGAATGGACTCGTTGTCATTACGGAGAATCCCTCTGAATTTACATCTCTCTGACCTTGGATTCTTTTTTCCTTACACTGTGTTCCGAATAGGAGGCTACTCGCTTCGCTCGCAGCAAAAACATTTTTGACACGCCCAACTAGTTGTTGGTTTGACCATGAAAGTTTTGGAGCTACAACTCCTTGCCAGGACGTTAATGTTGCTTCAAGCTAGTTGTATGTAAATGTCGTTTTTTTAAGATCAATTTTCAAAGTATTTTGAAAGAAACTCAGAAGTTTCTTAGATAACTACACTCCAGATTTATAATCTTAACCACTTCAGAAGCAAACGAGACAATTAGTTGTAGATTTCAAAACTGATAAGTGTCTCAGTCGTTCGTAGTAAGCTTAACTAAAAGAACCTGGCTCGAGAAATATATTTTAAAAACTTTCTGTTTAACTTTCGTTCAAAGCTTAGAAATTCAAAGGTCCTTAGTCCAGGAATACTTTGTTTAGAAATGAGATTTTTGATTTTTGGGGGAGGGACATGACAAAAATCTCATTTCGTTTCGTTGTTTATAGTTAGAGAGGGGCTTACTATAATCAACGAAACGAAACGAGTAACTTTGGGGGGAGGGGGAGGGGGTAGACGTAATGTAGGTACTCGTTAGGCGAAAGATCTGATGTGTGATACGCTTCTACTTAACCCGTGGGGATATCTTAGTCAACAATTTACATTTTGGCGAGCATTTTTAATACCGATTCGGGTCAGTGACTGCATGTTTCATGTACATCATGTGAACTCGGCCTGCCTGGAATACAACAATATCACACCAACCAGCGTTCTAAACTATGTTTGTGGGCATAATCGTGATTTTTGGTTGCAAGACTGCGTGGGTTCAAGATATTTCATGCTATTGTGTACAGACTCCGAAGGTACGTGCTGTTATGCATCAACGGCTCCCGACGTGGGCCCGCCATTTTCACTGAGCCATAGTTTACTATGATAATAATAACGGTTTTGGTCATTTTTTCTGATTATCTGAAAGGCTTGATATTGTAAGGCGGAACAAGAGCTAAATTATGAATAAGGTTCGCAATCCTTATGGCGAATCATGGCGATTACATGCACTTCCGGTTTGGCGGGCATCGATAAACAATGTTTACACTCGTGAGGGCTTCTAATATTCTCGTATTTGGCTCGTATTTATTCTGGTCTCGTTTCATTTCGTCGATTATAGTGTACTATAAACGACGAAACGAAACGGTTTCGTTTCGTTTCGTTTCGTCGTTTATAGTAAGCCTTAAGTGGGCTAAGTGGCTGCCTTGACAACCAAAAAACATCACAAACACTAGATTTCTGAACGTCAAATGGAGGTTCATTATTACAGTTCATATCATCATTGTTGTGTCATAAGTAAGGTGTTTCTTAAGTTTCTAAAGGTAAGTTCAAACAGGAGTATTAAAAATAGGTTAAAACATGAGTATTACAACTGATTTTTTAGGAATTTTTTTGTTCGACTCAAACCGATCTGCATTTCTGCGGCCGACTCATATTAACTATTCTTAAATACTTTTTTACGTTTATTGCATGCGTATATAATAAACAGATAGCAAAAAGTTGTCATTCTTCTAACTAAAATGCTTTAGGATTTATTTAACCACAGCAAGCGTTAGGGCGTCACCAAGCCAGTTGTCAAGTTCCATTGTTCGCAAAAAAACAATACTTGCGATGTAGTTTTGAATTTCTTTTGTTACTGTTAATTGACCACTAAAACAATTGAAATAAAAATCTACCAATAGGAATAGTTTGCAAGAGAAATTTCGATCCTCCCTTGGACTATTTAAAGAGCAGCGCAGCAGTAACTTGCATCATTATTATCAAACTATTAAGCGATTTACAACTATTACAATTATTCTTTAAAAATGTCTGAAAACTGTGTCACGTGCAATTTACCTGTTGACGAACAAACGGGGTCGTTACTTGGTTTTAACGAGGATGGTTGCAGTCTCTGGCAACATGAAAACTGCGAAAATCTGTCTTTTGAAGAGGACGAGGAAATGCTTGGTAGGTCATATTATAACTAGATGACTCTTAGTCGTTCACTCGTGCCCATGCATGCAGTCGCCCATAGAGCGGATGTTGTGATGGTGTCCCATGGTGACAACATCCCCAAGGTTGAAATTTTGAGTTTTAACCAAAATGAAATTGAAAGCGAGCCAAATATCGGCTAAAAAGGCATTTTTTAAAATTTAGATATACGAGCTGCCTTTGACAGCATTTGTCTTACGGTTCTCTATACAACTATTATGTCTGATATTTATTAAGTAATTTTATAGCTGCTAGGGTAACAGCGATTCACGTTGACGAATGACTGTATTGCATGACGTTGCAGTCACGAAAGCACACCGTCCTGTTTGGATGACCTGTTTGACCTCGGCCTATTTTCTTTGATATCTCAAATAAATAGCCAGACAAGCTGTCGCTTGAAGCTGCTTGAGCCAAAATATATTGGAAACGAGACCTGCATTCTTCTACTAAAATCGACTCTTTATTGTCATGAATAAATACAGATAATTGCTCAGCCCTTTCAAATACATCACAGTCATTTTCTAAAGAATTTAAGCAAAGATTTTGTTGACATATTTACGAAATGTTGCACAAGGAGAACCATGCACAAGACAGCGATCAACAGGCTTGCTACTGACAGTTGAATAAACGACAAACTGTTTAAGAAACCACTCAAAATTGCAAAACAAAAATGTACAACAAATAAAAAACTTATCCTGGATGCCAGAAATGTAAGTCCAAGGCTTCTTGATTCTCGAAACCCTTTAAATGTTATCTTGGAAGATTCCATTATGGCGTCCATGTTGTTTTTTCTCTGTCTCTCATCGTGAGAGTAGTTGTCAATGAAGTACCTGCTTACTAAAAAGTTAGTATTTCGTTGTTCCTCCAAGTCCTCTGAGTTACATTTTAGTACATTTGAGTTCATTTGAGTTTCATTAGAGTTCGTTTGAGTATCTTTTGAATTCTTTTGGCTTTTGAGTTCGCGGAACGACCCGTTCCGAAACTGACGCTCGACATCTTTTAGTATGGTTCTACCGCGAACAGCGTGTGCACTTGTATGTATTTTGAGCGTCCCAGCGGGAAAGAAATTCACCATAATCGTGTTCCAAAGGCGGAATCCAAAGCACAACAACAAAGCATCGAACCTTTGAGCAAGCAAGTCGCTAGTGTGCGTGGCCACGTGGTGGCCTCGTTTTCATGGCACATTCTCGACTACGACGATAGATTGATAGAAGAAAACCCAAACCTAGACTCGTGCCGGCCTAAAGGCCTGGGCACGAGTAATTATATGTATTTTTTGTGTTGGAGTGTTTGTTTGTTGCATTTTGCAAAAGGGAGTAGGGGTATATATGGTTTTGTCAATTTCATTAAAGATTCTTTGTTTACTCTTTTTAGAAGAACCGAGTATCCATGAACCATCAACACCTGTGACTTTCGAAATTCTCCAAGACTGCACGGAGCGTGGCAAAGAGATGCTCATCAACTCACTGGGCTACAAGTACGGGGTACAACGTCAACTGAAAACCACCACCCACTGGCAGTGTACTATCCGTCCCCAAGGCAATCGTTGTGGCGCCAAGATCATCCAAACAGCGTCAGGATCCTTCAACCCTGGAGCTAAGTCCCATAATCATGCCCCCAATCCTGGTACTGCCTTGGTGTCAAAGATGAAGAAGACGATAAAAGAAGCAGCAGCTAGAGACATTTTCAAGTCGGCATCAGCTATTGTGAACGAGGTAAGTATAACACTTATTTGTTAATTACTCACGCGACAGAAAAATCACGAGCTAACACTCTGAAAATCAGGGGGCCGTAACATGTAAACAAACTGAATAGTTAACTAATTTAGATAAATTTAGTCAACTATTGAACGGTTTGACTAAAAGCACTCTAATCTATCATCACGTTTCACGGCTTTGGACATAAGAGTAATGTATATGTTTTCTTTATTTTGCTAGGTGTACCTGGAGGAAGTTGAAGACAACGTCGTTCCATCTCTACCAGATCCCGACGTCATGGCTCGAGTGGCAAATCGTCATCGTCAACGGCTTAGACCAAAGGATCCCACGGACTTAGATTTCGTCCTGGAGGAGGAACACATACCTGTGGATTTCCTTCGAGGCGATATCGAGGTTCGTGGGAGACGTCACGTCATCTTTGCAACGGATAAACAGCTGCACAATCTGGCTAAAGCAAAGACATGGTACATCGACGGAACTTTTAAACTTGTACGAGAACCGTTTACGCAATTGGTAACGATAAATGCCTTTGTCGGGGAAGATGACCATGTAAAGCAAGTGCTGTTGGTGTTCGTTATCATGTCAGGAAAGAGAAAGAAGGATTATAAGAAGGTAATATAAAAACTAAATAATGCTCGGTTGCATGTCAACATTAATAATGTTTGTTTAAAGCCTGTATAACAGAGCTCCAAAACTAAATGAACCAAAATAAATTTTACTGCTATCGGGGTAGTCTGTTTTGGAGGTCTGTTTAAAGGTATTATTCAATTGATCTTTTTTATTTTGCTTTAAGGTTCTGCAGAAAATCCTTGACATTCTTCCCAATGTGCCAAAAGTTAATAAGGTGACTCTCGACTTTGAGAAAGCAGTTTGGAGTGTTTTACGTGACCTTCTGCCAACTGTGAAGTTAATGGGATGTGCCTTCCACTGGACTCAAGCTCAGATTAGTTAACGAGAAGAGACTGAAACGACACCAACGACGAAAGTACCGCCAACTCCAAGCCAAAGTGTTTGCCAACTGGGAGAGATACGAGAACGACAACAATGCCAGACGACTACTGAAAGCCTGTTCCCATCTGTCAGCCGGTCCACGTCACTGAACTACCAACTAGTTCACCAAAAAATGGCTCCTTTAGGAGCCGACCACATGCTTTAAAAGTCAATACCTTAAATGCTACAAATAAAAATCAATCATTGAAATAAAAATCACCAAGAACAACAATAACTTATATATCTTGTGTGGGCTACCTGTGATATGTCGATTGCTGAGTCTTCCAATTTCATCTCCGGCAATCGCGTACTCATTTGTTATTATGTCGTTAGCGCTTCTGTCAAATGTTAAGATTGTTTATACTTTTGCTTTCAAATAGAAAAGAATTACAGCATTTACATTTAGAATTTGAAGTATTAAACAAGTACAGCTAGGTGATCGAGAGCCGAGTCGATTCGCAAACCGATTTCCGCCATAATATGACTCATCGAAATACGGCCATTTGTGATCAAAAACTTCTTCAAACTTTCAAGTATCTTCTCTTTTACCTCCATATTACTTCAAAATAGTTTCTTACATTATACTTTAGTTTCGTGTAAACAAGTACGTTCAGAAATCTAGTGTTTGTGATGTTTTTGGTTGTCAAGGCAGCCACTTAGCCCACTTAACCCTGTTGTTTACATTTTCGAGTGCTATCACTTCGTTTGGATTCCCTTTCCTTTTACACTTTTAAGTTTCAAAATACCTAATTATTACTTAACTATAATAGTTCCTTACGTTATACTTTAGTTTCTTGTGAATTTTTTTGTAAACAAGTACGGTTAGGCGTTCGAGAGTAGAGTCGATTCGCAAACATGGCCGGCCATTTACTCGTCGAATTACGGCCGTTTGTAATCGAAAAACTTCTTAAAAACTTTCTATTATCTTCTCTGTTGACTTCTTATTACATTATATTCTTCTATACTACATTTTTCTTCGCGATTTTTGTATTAAATACATGTGGAACGAATTGACCTGATATGTGGAACGAATTGACTTGGGGTGGAGCGAATTGACTTGGAGCGAATTGACTTTGGAGCGAATATATGTCCAGATTTATGCAGGTAAGCTTTTTTACAATCTGACAAAGACGATTTATTAAGCTTATAGTGCCCATATTACTTTTAAATGGTCTTCTATACAGCTTTTTGATTGATAAATGAACACTTTGTTCTCCGCGTTTGGCGTCAAATGTATTCTTTTGAAAATTTTATCATGTAGATGAAGTTGAAAAGAATACATTTGACGTCAAACGCGGAAAACGAAACGTTTTAGTTATTCTAAGTTATAAGGCTTTGAAGATCTTGATATCGGTTACATTATACCTCAGTATCACGGCACTCTGCTTTGTTTTCCTCGACAGAAATTAGTGGCGTGGATGCCCTAAGGTTGGCAAATTTACATAACAGAATAGACACTATCCATCATTCTGTCAGCACAAGAGAAAAGGTTAGGCAGAAGAACATATGTTAATTATGCAAATGCGATTGAATGAAAACATATACAGTCAATTCCATAAATGTTGTCCACCAACACATTTAAATATGCCTTCCTTTACGTTTAACCTCAGCTATGTTGTTCCGTATCTTATCGTGTTTTACACGGAGTTATGCTTTATGAAATTACGAGATACATTCTGTGGTTTCCTTTTTGTCGAGCTAAGTAAATTAGCTTAACTTAGCTAAGTAAACTTAATAGCTAAGTTTGTAAACTCCCTGATAAAGACTGCAACAGTCAGTCGAAAAGCGTAGGAGAAAATGAAAAAGTTTACAAAGTCAGTTTTCCGTGCTGCTCACTGGTCTCCAATTTATTTATTTTAACAAATTACTTTTTAAAAAACATGGCTTATTCCCAAATTAAATGTACGTGCCATTTTAATTTTGCGCCAGTTTCTGAACAGACGTGATCATGATGGGGTCACCAGCAGAGTTTTGAATTTATCCAGCGCATTCCCTTGCTGTTTTTCCAGGTTATTTCAACATGGAAATATAGTTATCGTTATATCTTTGTTTTTAGAGTTTAAAATGTGCAATGTTTGGCATCTAATCTTTATTTTGATTATCATCAAACGAAGTGAGAAATTTTGGGATAAAAGTACATGTCCATCTGAAACCATTTTTTCAACTTGAATTGGCAATTAATAAAATATAATCGAAAGTGACAAATGACACAATCATGAGACAAATGAGTAAAACTAATAATACATGTACATTCAAGTAATATTTTTTTATTACATTCCAAAATGGATATTATTTTTTTATTCTATTCGCTTTTAAATTTCCTTTTTCTTGTTTTATAGGTGACCCAATTGGAGTTGATATATTTCTTGTCCAGTCTTTAAGAGGAGCAATTTAAGCTTGTTGATGGAATATTGCATAAATACTCCAAGTTGGAATTAAAGGGACAAAAGGCTTCAGTAAAGGTGCTGAAGAAGTCGATAACAGCAAATTGTCCAGCCTACAAATTTAAGAGCCTTCGTGGAGATTTAACTAAAGAAGAGGTGTACTCCCTATTAAAAAATGTCCACGAAAAGGAGTTCAGCTTACAAGAAATGGAAAGCGATGCAAAAAGAATCAAAGAAGTAAGGGAAGTGGAAAGATACTTCATGGTTGAGACTGGTTGCAAGACTTGGGAGGAAGCAAAGAATAGGTATGTCACTAAACAAGCTATAGTCAGAATATATATATCCTTTCTTAAAAGATGGCTTAAAATGTACAATTAAATGTACAAACTAGAGATGATTTTTAACTTAATTGCAACAGAACTGACAGGTTTGCACCCCTGAAAACAAACTGAGAACAAAAAGTGTGTACTATTTGGACTAATGTCTCTAAATTCTGACTTTTCTGTCTCTTGTGATAATGTATTACGCCAATCGTTGAACTTCGACATTAAGTTTGAATGATTCTTATTTTTGTTTTGAAAACAAAGAGTTGAAATACGTTGCCGAATTGTGCCAAATAAGGCATCAAGCAAAGCTTACTAATTTGGCACACACTGGAAAGCTGAAAAATTAGTTGTGATTGGCAATTTCCATTCTAGATCGGAAATAAATATGGCTTGTTATTCATTTTTGTTTTTGTTTTTGTTTAAGATTTCCTGGCTGGGTGTCTGAAGATATCCTGCAATCATTTAGAAGAAAAGAAAAACGGATGCTTGACAAACACATTGCCAGGGCATTGAATTTTGAGGTTTGCTCTACGACAGGGACAACAGAGTCTGCCAGAGACATCTGCTCTAGTGATGGCGCATCAAAGGTTGTATTGCTGGATGGCGAAGTGAACAAGGAGACAAACCTAATGGCCATTAGGAAAACTGCCCCCACATTCAATGGTGCTTCTATTATATTTCTAAATTTACCAAAGGTATGTTATAGATTTTAATTTTTTTGAATATGTATTAAGTCAAGCTAAGTCAAGAACTGTTCTTTATTAATGAACTGAGCACATTGACTGTCAGTGCCATCTACATGCACTGAAAACTTGCAAACTTTCAAAGTTTGCAATGAACGGTACGAAAACAGCATCAGAAACAACATTTTTCTTTTCTTTTCTTTACATATACTATATATAAAATGAATAAAACGCCAGCGTTTACTGTACTCCATTCAGTAATAAAGTATACAGGAAGAATGTTGTGAAGCCACACTTAATTTGTTGTGTGCTTAGGGCGCTAAAATTCCTGAGGAAGCTGCATGTTTTATTAACGTTATATAAATAGCTACAGACAAATATGCAATTTATACAGTTAACATGTATAGTTGTCAATGTCTCACAGTTTTTTATTCCCCCCCCCCCCCAACGTTATGGTGGTGAATATATAGTATCACACGTTTCAATGTTTCGTAGTTTGGGAGAATTCGAGAGCAGATCAGTGAAGCTCAAGACGCCGTCGAGTGCTTCACCTGATCGAGAATTCTCTCAAACACTACCGAGGTTTTCATAGCGCTATGGAGCACAGTAAGTCAATGTTTTATTTCTTTTATAAAATAATTCTTTATATGTGATCATGACGTCAATACTATGCTTCATAGCACTCTATTAAAACACCTCTCGACCAATCAGACCGTGCATACTATCTAAATCATTTTATGAAATTATTGCTGCCAAGCGAGCGAGCCTCAGCGAGCGAGCGCCGGCAGCATTCCTATTTTAGCCATATCTGATTTGAGACAAGATTTATTGAAAGTTCTTGCTTAAATGTTATGCATCCCAAATATAGAACGCTTTGCCTCCCTTTAAAATTCTTTTGACAGCACTCACATAAGCATTGCTTAAACGCTAGTATAATACACTTGTTCAAGCAGCCAAAAAATACATTGCTTTAACTCATTGCTTTATCCTTTGTTTCTAGAAAATGGAGGTAGAGGACGTTAGGGGTCTCCTAACTAGCATAAGGGCAGTTAATACCCAAAAAGGTATTAGCTGCTTTCATGTTATTGTTTTCCTTGGCCAAAACCAAGAAGAAAGGCTATCCTCAATCTTTAGGGTGGGACAAGAAGAAAACTACATGACAGAGAAGGCCTATGTAGGATTTCAAAATGCAAAGATAATTGGTAAGTACCTCTAAACAAGAACATTTAAGGGAAATATAATTTATTTGAAATAAAATGGAATGGGATATGATCATCATATATATACATATATAGATAGATAGATATAGCAGCTAAATAGAAACTTATTACGTACAGTTTCAGAATTTGTATTTTATACAAGATAAGGGTAAGATTCTAAACACTTTTGGTTAAATCTGGTTTAAGTCAGACCTGGGGTCAGTGATACTAGGGTAAAATAATTTTTTAATTAAAGAAGGACCTTCCCCAAAAGCCAAAACCAGAAGTATGTTTCTAAAAAAAATGTTTCTTTCACGTGTGTTTTCTAGAAGGAACACAGCTAACTCAGGTGGTGGAAACCTTCTTGGTTTTTCATTCGACACAATTTGGTTGGAATGTGAAATCCACAAACATGTTTGTGGTTGATAGAGAGGAATCACTGTACGAGGAATTAATTGTACTATTTGGAAAGCCCAATACGTGGGTCATGGACCTCTGCAGTGACACTGGTAAGTAATATCTAGCAATATCTATAGCTTAGAAAAATCTGCAAAGTTTGGACAGACCTGCTGATCATTACATGTACAAACGACTCAGTTCAATATGTTGGCTATGCTTCTCAGCAAAACTGTTTCTATGTTGAAAAAATCACTTGAAGTCATAACATCATGATCATCGGCATTGTTGAATTGAATATTAATTTGATCTGATTGGTTTATTTTTTGACCAATGTAAAACTACCATAGCTTGTCACCGAAAAGTTTAGCAGAGTATAAGGAAATGTTTTGATTTTTAAGTATTTGAACATTCAAATTACTGAAACAACACAAATTATATAAAATTTAATTGTCGTAATACTATCTTGGTACAAAATATTGAGTTTCATGAATTTTCGGGGAGAGTTGGCAACCTTGTAGAATTTGTACCAGCCTGCCTAATTATGCAATGCTGTTTTTCGTTTTAAAAGAATGGTTAACGTATATCTACTTTTTAACTCGTGGATATGCGAAGCATAGAAAGGAGTTATTGTGGGGACCGGTGTCACTCGCTCACTCAGACGTTAGCAGATACCCGTTAGAGTCTGGGTACGAGACTGTTTCCACTCGACTCCGCTCGCCTGCAGTCGATAACCACGGACTTTGTACATCGCTATCAAGCGACAAAAATCTCTTCAAGTGCAACATCAAAGTAATCTAAGCTTTTAGTGTTCGTACTCTATTATCACAAGCCAGTCAAAGTAGATAAGTTAAACAAACGAAAACATTTTGAAAGCAGTCGTCGGTCGCCGCCGCGTGAACTGAGTCCGCCTCGAGTCCGCTAGCCGAAAACAGCAACAAAAAGGCATATTGACTTAGTTTATTGGCTTAGTGTTTTGTAAAGTAATTTCTTTTATGTTTATAGTGACATTTTGCTACAGAGCACAGAGAGAAGTATTTTTGCATTTGTTTTGTAACCACACTCTGACAATAAATATACAAAATTCACCAGACAAAATCAATCAACTTCTGGATGGTCCAGTGGATACACTATGAAATGAAAATCCATGAAAAACTTGTGAATTTTTTCATGGTTAATTCATGGGTTATTCCAGGGTTTTCCATTGTTATTTAATGGTTTTTCCATGGGATATTTTCATGGCATTACACCTTTAAAATGCCATGAAAAAAACATTATAAAATCCATGAAAATCCCCTTAATCTTTAACAATTCATGGCCATGAAAATGCACACATAAAATTGTAAACCCATGAAATACCCTTTAAAGTACCATGAATCGTTATGCTGGAATTCCATGGTTTTTTAATGGTGTTTGGAAAACCCATGAAATGTAAAATGTTACGTTTCATGGTGTTGTTTTCATGGGGTGGGCAAATTCATGGCCCATGGAAAAGCCATGATTGTCCTGTGAATTGTTAAATATTAATGGGGCCATGAAAATTTTCATTACTTTTTCACAGTTTTTTCATGTGCCATGAAAATAACTGTTAATGGTATTTCCATGGGACAATATAAGGAATGCCAGATCATGAAAACCCCATGAAAAGTCAATGAATAGTAGTTAACTTAGAAATGAAATTTATCATTAATAAAAATATAGATATACCATTAAAGTAGAAGAACTAGCACTTCCCAAAATGGATGAAGAATCCAAAGTCGGTTTTTTTCTTCAAATAATGAAACCATGAAATGACCATATATAATGCTTTATATATGCACATAAATGTATCTATGAGTATTTTATTCTCCTCTGTCACTAAAAAATTGTCATTAATAAATACACATTTTTCAGGAAGTTTTTTTCACTGACTCTTGTGATGAACATTGAATAAGAAAAATATGCAACAAGTAAGAAAAATGTAAATTCTGATTTAGGAATTAAATATAATTATAAAAACTGTAACTTACATGACTATATAAATATATGCAAAATGATCTCAAGTTATAATTATCATGATATGTGATAATTAGTTGATTATTTATATTATTCCATTTCATATTCATAAATTTGCAATTTCTTCTAAGTCAAAATTAGCTCAAGTGATGAATCAAACTTATTTTAAGAATTATTTTTCTAGTTTTCAGATCATTTACTTGAGGCCTAGGGTGTATGTAAAACTTAACTTTAGCTTTAGCTACTTCTTACTTTGAAAAAGACATCTATCTGGAAATTAAATATAACAAATTAATTTTATTGATTGGAAGTTCTCCCTAGATAGATATTGATATCAAAGACACTGAGTTTTTACCAAAAAGATCGTTTAATAGTTTGAATATTATGATCAGTTTGTGATTAGAAATCAAGCATAAACTTCTCTAGAATAATCAGTTGTTGCTGAATAACGCTCTTACCTTTATTTATCAAACTCATTAATAATTCATTAGAAAACACAATGGAAATCACTACCGGAACGTAGATCTTTATATCGGATAAAGATTTTTGTTCATTTGCATAAACTTGAAGTTGGATTTTCTAAGCCAAAAGTAGTCAAACTTGGAAAATTCTGGTCCAATATGATAATTGACAACTAGACGTTTGATAAGTAATATAAAGAACTCGAGAGCGTGTTATATCGGGTCTAAAGATCCTCGCCTTCGGCTCGGATCTTTATCCACCGATATAACGCTCTCTCGTTCTTTATACATTACGTAAAGAACTTCCTTTGAATGTATAGTCCATATAAAAATCCATTAGCGAGGTAAAAACGAAAAAGAACAAGAGAAATTCACAGCTATACGATTCAACGAACCGTTATTGAAATTTTATACTTCGCGCCCACTCAAACTACGCATGCGTTATATATACACTGTCTTTATAATTGCAGGCTCATAGCCAATCGTACTCAAACAGAAAACCAACAGTTCTCGTAGTTTTTACCGGGTTTTATCGTTAATCAGGATAAAAAATATTGGAAATTCACCCCAAAATGCTTCAAACAATACAACAAAGTGATAAAGATTTAGAGATTAAGTGGAATTGTTGTTGCTATCCGATTTGGAGTTGCATGGACATCGATTGATCAAGAGCAAGAGAATGGCGCGATATTCGAAGTTTTATCTCAAGCCTTCAAATGACCTTGATGGTTACATGATTGCATAAATGGAAGAAAGTGTTCACAAACATTCAGGCAGTAAGTTCATAAGTTTTAAATCAGAACTCTTTGGAGACGTCAAAAGTTACGAACTCATAATGTTGCAGATTGCTACAAACAAACCAGTTCACTTAGATTAAAATCACTGGAGAATTTCTGAAACTGTCTGCAATATTCAGTAGTTTACCCAATATATTGTTGGTTATCAAGTGGCATATTACACTTTTATATATATGAACGTTATATTTTAGTCATTTTAGTGTTTAATACCAAATCAGATAGGTGATTTTTTTGGCCTCTTGTCTGATTTTCATATTAAATCAAAATCGATTGGAATACATCAAAGAATATTATTTTATAAGTTTCTCAACTTTGATTCATAGTTTTCTTTTGAGGCTGATGATTGAATTTTTCATCTTCAAGTATTTTCATGACCATGAATTTTGTAGTCAGTAAAATTCATGGTCATGAAACTCGACGTGAATTTCTAGTTTTATGGGTTTTTCATGGCTCATGAAATTGACAAACAGAGAGACACGCCACTTTCATGGGTCATGAAACTTTTCGATTTCATGTTTTACTGTATTTCATGGCTCATGAAATTGATAAACAGAACAACACAACACTTTCATGGGTCATGAAACTTTTGAATTTCTAGTTTTATGGGATTTTCATGGGTCATGAAATTCACAAACAGCCAATACACCACTTTCATGGGTCATGAAAATGTTCCTCCTGGTGGTTCATGGGATTTTCATGACTCGTGAAATTCATGTATTGCAGCCAAAAGATTTTTCATGGGAAATTCATAGACCCATGAAATCTCAAATTGCTGTTTTCATGGCCACTGAAAATGAATTCATGGGGGTTTCACATAATTTTCATGGGATTTTCATGAACATAGCAATTCATAGTGATATGACCCTTGCTTTAGAAGCGAAAGGTCCGGGTTCAAATCCCGGTACGGCGGTGAATTTTTTTTTCACTTTTTTTTTCTTTTTGACAGATTTTTTTTTTTCTTTTATAGCTAATGACTCTTTCTTAGCTAAAGAAATTATTGATTTATTGACACAGAAAGCCCATATAAAAAAGAGGAGCGGCCAAGGAGGGCCCAGCGTCTGGACTATGAAGGCCATCGAGTCCGCTAGCCGAAAACAGCAACAAAAAGGCGTATTGAGTTAGTTTATTGGCTTACTTAGTGTTTTATGAAGCAATTTCTTTTATATTTATAGCGACATTTTGCTACAGAGAGAAGCATTTTTGCATTTGTTTTGTTTGTAACCACACATTGAATAAATACACCAAATTTACTAGTCGAAGACATGCAACTTCTGGATGGTCAAGAGGATATACACATGGCTTTTCAAACGAAAGGTCCGGAGTTCGAGTGTCGGCAAGGTGGTGATCAATTTTTTTTTCACTGTTTTTCTTTTTGACACATTTTCTTTTTCATCTTTTATAGCTAAAGACTCTTTTTCGCTAAAGAAATTATTGATTTATTGAGATTTTTGTCTTCAAATGAAAACTCGTTATTTTACTGAAATGTTTTGCTTGGGCTTCCTGTGGTCATTTCGGTCAATCCACGACATTATTTCAAGTTATATGATAGAGTGAAGCAGTTTGCAGTGTACGCAGTGGGACATTACTTTTATTAGGTACATATCTATTCACGTTATATCCACGAGTTAGCCATAGGGGCCTTTGATTGGTTATAGGATCTGCTTCAATGGCGGCCATTAAACAGAAACACAGCTGCTTTGCGGTGGAACTTAGCAAGACGAAAGTCCGTAACATAAGAGCACGATTGTGCTCAACTGAAGCTGAATTATAAATGAATTTCATGTTTTAATGGATAAAAATAATCGTAGTTATTTCAAAAGCCCCTCAATCGATTGATTTTTTAACAACCCTTTAATCGTTCAAATATAATATATTTATGCACTAAAACTAGTTAAAGTTTCGTGTTGATTGAAACGTTTTGAGTTGGTGAAATAGAACGATATAGTCAACCGCGCAATTTACGAACTGGGTGTCATTTAAGAACTCGCTCTCAAATGTAAAAGTATAACAGAAAGCCTGGTTCAAGTTAGTTTTAGGTGATGATTTGCGTACATGGTTGCAATAGACTTTATCGTTTTATTTCACTATCTCAAAATGTTTCAAAACCAAACGTTTTAAATACAATTTTCTTAAGTCCATTTTAGTTATGACTTGCATATTCAGGAAAATGGGGTGCTCTTTCGCCGGAGAGGAGTCAATAGCAATATATCAATATATCTATGCCTACAACATACTGTTAAGCTCAGTATTAAACTGTGATTAAACTGATATTGTCTTTGAAGCAAACTATTACAAAAGTTTTTATAACAGTTACATATTATATTTTTTTATTGAAAGGTTAGTTTTAAATATAATCTTTAATAAAACAATATCTTCTTGAAGAATTTTTTGTGCCAATACTGCTCAGTCTTGTTAGATGGCACAGAAATTTCTGTGCCAGTACTGCTGTTGTTAGATGGCACAGAAATTTCTGTGCCAGAACTGCTCTTGTTAGATGGCACAGAAATTTCTGTGCCAGAACTGCTCTTGTTAGATGGCATAGAAATTTCTGTGCCAATAATACTGATTAAATCGTTAGCCTACTAGTGGCTTGTGCAACTGCATAGGCAATCCCACTCTGGAAATATTTGACGGTTATCGGCTAAACTTGACATTTTGAAAAATGGATGATTTCGGAATGAAATGGAAAATATTAACAAATATGGCAAAAACTTACCATTCAATGAAAATGACAAAAAAGCCCTTATTTAAAGGATTTTGACATTTATCTGGGTTCACTTTGACAAAATGGCAAAAATACACCACAAAGGCTCGAATTTGCCAAAAAACCTGAACTTTAGAATGTCCAGGGAAGTTTTGGAACATGTTACTCGAGAAGTGTTGTTCTCCTAACACTTCTCTCGTCTTCTTACAATTCCAGCGTGCTTCCGTATAACTCAACATCGCACGCATCCTCGGGAACCCAGAGCGATATTCTGTCGCTCGTTTCTAGCTCCCAGAAAAATAATATTACCCCTCGGTTTCCGAGGATGCATAGCACGCTGCCTTGTTGTCTATTTCTACAATGCGGTTTTTCGTACCTGGCAGTTTGTAACAAACCAGCAGTACCACAAACAAAAAGTTGTTAAATAATAAACATATTAATACCTCTAAACTGTGCAATTTGTATAACTGAGTCCTTATTAGTGCAAAGTCCACAAGGGATACAGAAGAGATCATACATAACAAAACACAGAATGTTAGTTACATTAACAGGGTTCGTACGCCTCCTGGAAAATCCAGGATTTTTATTTTATTCCTAGAAAATCCTTGAAAGTCCTGGATTTTTAATAAATTCCTGGATATCATTTAACTCCTGGAAAGCTGAAAGGAACAAGTGTACGTTTACTATTTTTATAGAGTGGTTTTCGTATGAGTGGGAAACTGACCATACCGTACCGTGACCATGTCAGTACCGTAATGTCGACAAAAACATTCGAAATCCCTGCCGTAACCTTACCATGCATTGACCGTACCTGGTACGGTCAGTTTCCCACTAATACGAAAACCGCTCTAATACATTGTACTCTCTATTTTTGTTCTCATTGGTTGACAGCGAACACGTTACCTACAGATTAGTGAATAATCTGCTAGCCTATTCACTAATCTGTAGGTTGCGCATTCTCTCTCTCTCAAAGGCGCCCCCCACCATAAAAAATTATATATATATTTTAACGCAATAAAGTTGGATTTTTGAAAACCTCATTCATTGTTTAATATTATTTAATATAATATAAAAAACTCTCATTCATTAATTGTTTAATATTATATATAGCTATTTCAATTAACATATTGGATATCCCCAAGGAGAAGAAAACTGGTGTAGTTTATGGTATACCATGCGCCGATTGTGATCTGGTCTACATAGGTGAGACAAAAAGAGCCTTGTCCACAAGAGTGAAAGAACATAAGACCAGCGTAAGGTTAGCTAAACTTGAAAATTCTGCTTTAGCTGAACATTGCTACAAAGAAAATCACAGTGTGGCTTGGGATGACATATCCATCCTCGCTAATGAACAACGATGGCATCAACGTAAATGGACTGAGGCTTGCCTCATATCTAAGAATAAGAACTCTATATTTAATAGGGACAATGGGAGAGTTCTCCCTGAGTGCTATGCTCCTATCATTAAGTCCTAATTTTAGTCTTTTGTTTATTTAATTATTCATTCATTCTATTGTTCATTTTATCCTATTTATTCTATTTATTCTATTTATTTATTTGTTTATTTATCTATTTGTATATTTTTCTATTATTTCTCTCAATCATAGTGAGCATAGCACGCGCATATAGTTTCCGTTTAGGTTTTGATTGCTTACATATATACTAGCTGTTTTCTATTGGTTGAAAGTAAGTTCGTGTAGGCACAATCGTAAACAAATGAAACAATTGTAATTTTTATATTCAGTTGCCCTGAAGATGTGCAAATTGCACGAAAGCTCGGTAAATTAAAAATTTACAAACGTGGATGAAGCTTATTCATTACTATTCTATTAAACTCTTTGTTTTGCGAAAAATTGTAAGTTATGTATTTGATGATTTATCAAATAATTCATACCTCTATTTGTAAGCTTGCACAAATATTCAACTTGAAAATGACATATGTCTTATTTTAAGCATTTTCACATTTTTAGACTGAATTTGAGGTCTTTTTAAAGTAAAAGTATTTGTCAATGAGGGAGTGTTTACTTAGATTACTTTAATTTTTGATCATCCGAATATGTTCTCTATAATACAACCTGACATTTCAACATGAGATAAAATTGCAAAAAAATTGGATTTCCAAAATCTTTGTATCTATGAAATAAATAAATTACACAATGGAAAATGCTTGTACGGTTTTTATGCACGAGTTGAGAAGTATCAGAAAACTCACTCGTTCGCGCATTTTCCATTGAGTAATCTCTATGTATTTTTTTCCACACGTGAGAAATATCATTTTGTGTGTGGGCATATATATGTTGTCTTTGCTACATGTAAACAAGTTTTAACAAGTTTTAGTTTTAAAAGAGCTGTGTCATTACAAAGCATTATGTGAGCCCTCTTCTATTGCATAGAAATGTAAATTACAGGTCCTCATTTATCTTTATTTTGCAGGACGGAGTCCAAGTCCACCTTGAGCAAGGCCAAGAAGTTAGTAAATGACATTATTTTTTAGCAAACATATACGCGCGCTCTCATTGGTCAATTTGCGGTCTGAAACTTACTGTAAATTCTTCTTCTTTTAATTTGCTGTATGGACCAACAAATTGAAAGAAGAAAATGTTTTGGCTACTGTTTACGAAGACAGAAAATGTTATGAGCTCAATGAGAGTGGTGGATCAAGTAAAATTAGAATTTCATACACAAACAAACAAACAGGTAAAATAGTTAACAAATTAAATAAAATAAATAGTAAAAACAATAAATAACTATAATATTTTAGATGACACGTCATTCCACTGTTGGTACTGCCAAGGGAAGGGGCATAAGCGTTCACAGTGCCCCAGCAGCTACGGCTTAAACAAAGGTAAGAAATAATTTTTCATTTTAATTTTTAATTTTAATGTTTGTCAATTTGACAACAGAAAGCTGCGCGCCTATAGCGTTATAGATGCACAAGAGAAAATATAAAGAACGATTATAACATAGATTCGATATAATGCGCGCTCTGATAGACTGAAAAACCTATGAACTATTTCCCCATGGGCTGCGCGGCTCCGTTTTCAACGTTCTAGGTTCTGTTATAAATCAATTAGAAAAACGTAAGAGTGGCAGGGGTGCCAAGTGCGACTCTAGTTTGTTAAGAGTTCTTTATATTTTCCTCAAATGCGTCTATAACGCAATGGGCAAGGGGAAAATAGATCATACGATTTATAACGCATTGTATATGGAATCTATGTTATAAATTCATTTCTTTTTTCTCTACACTGTTTTCTCATGTTGTGTCAAATTACAGACAAAGACTGTTGGAGATGCCGTGGTTGGGGCCACGTGGTTAACCAGTGCCCAACACCACAAGGTCCAGGTCCAAGTCCAAGGCCAAGGCCAAGGTTGGTAGTCAGTATGGGAACTTGGCTTATCCACTATGAAATCTACTACAAAAATGAGCATAAGTGGTGAGACTTTGTAAGTGAAAACCTGGGGAGGGGGATTCCACTGTAAAAGGATCAGGTATGCTTGTTGTATCTCTTGGGGTTAAAAATCAGCAATTTGGTATCATCTTTTAGGGTGTTAAAATTTAAGTTTACAGTTTTAGCATTTCCTGGTATCTTTTAGGGTATCAAAAGAGTCCTTTGCTCATTATCTTGTTCTCAAATGGAATAGATTTGCCAACAAAAGCGTGTCTTGTCCTCTGATGAGCAGAGAGCTTTTCTGGATCGACGACAGCAGATATGCATCACTATTTAAATCCAACGCTTGAAAGAAAACCTGATCAAGTCATCTTGCATGTTGGTACGAATGACCTTAATACAACTGAGGCACAAAAGGTCGCTGAGAACATAGTCGATTTGGCGAGAAAGGTGGAAACCAACTCTGAAAATGACAAAAATCGCCATCTCCTTACTTACAGCAAGAAGAGATTTTCAAGACAAAGTTAAAGCAGTCAAAAAACACTTAAAACGATTTGCAAGTCAGAGAGGTTGGATGATCATTGACAACAATAATATTACTGAAGGGGATTTAAATCGAGGAGGGATCCACCTAAATGAAAAAGGTACCCGCAAACTGTTTAATAATTTAGTTAACTGTATTAGTTCTCATTGAAATGTTGCCTGCTCCTTGAATGCTGTACCCCTTCAACATTTACCAAATAACTCAGATCTACTTCCTAACAAACGTGGCCTTAAACTAGCTTCTTTAAATGTAAATAGTTTAACTAAACATATTGATGAGCTCAGAGTTTTTCTTGCTAGTCATCCTATTGATGTTCTTTCTTTGAATGAAACAAAACTAAATAATTCTATAAGTGACTCTGAAATCCAAATTCCAGGTTTTGAATTGGTTCGAAGAGATAGAAACAGACATGGCGGTGGCGTTTGTTTCTACATTAAATTAAATTAAACATTAAACTTCTCCGTCTGTACTGACTTATTAATGCAAAACCTAGAAAACCTTGCAATTGAAATTCGAAATAATCACTCTAAACCAATCGTCGTTGTAAATTGGTATAGGCCACCCAATTCTTCAGTTGATTGCTTTACCTCTTTTGAAACAATCATCGGACGGCTCGACTCCGAATGCGTTGAGTTTTATTTATTAGGTGACATGAATTGTGACATGGCCTCTCCCAATGACAACAACTCACGTTTGTTACTAGCTACCACTAGTATTTACGACCTCGAGCAACTAATAACTGAACCAACTCGTATTACACAACAAACATCAACTATAATTGACTTGATATTCGCAAATTGCCCTGATAGGGTACTTTGTTCGGGTGTTGCCCACGTAAGTATTAGTGATCATAGCCTAATCTATGTCTATCGCAAATTGTCAGACTCCTCCTATACAGGTCATAAAAATATAACCTATCGGAATTTCCAAAATTTTGATCGAGACAGCTTTCGTAGTGACATTTCTGCGGTAGACTGGAATAACATCTTAGGTGATTCTGAAGACACAAACATCATGTGGGTCTCTTGGAAAAATCAATTTTTGAATATCGTCGGAAAACATGCTCCAACACGTACAAGACGAGTACGAACTAGGAAATCCCCATGGATTACTTCTAATCTGAAACAAACTATGTATCATCGGGATAAATTAAAAATCAAGGCGATAAAATCTAAGGACCCAAATGATTGGAGGGCTTATAAGAGAATAAGAAACAAAGTGAATAACAGCATTAGAATTGCTAAAGAGCATCATTATAAAAATGCGTTTCATACTCACAAAGGTAATTCTCGACAGACTTGGCAAACTATTAACGAACTCACGTCTCGTAAATCAAATGATAGTTCTGTTAAGGAATTAAAGTTTGAAGGTATTTCAGTAACTGAGCCTTCTGAACTATCGAATACATTTAACGAATTTTTTGCAACAATTGGACCAAAGCTAGCTAAGGATATTCCACGTGCATCTGAAGATGGCGATGATAACGCAAGTTATCTTCAATATCTCATTGGCACTGAAAACCGATTTCAGTTTAGCCCAATAACTGAAAACAAAGTAATTTCCCTCCTAAACCAGTTAAGCATATCAAAAGCAACTGGTCTAGATATGATATCTGCCCGAGTCATTCGAGAATGTGCCGATCTTATTTAACCTTCTATTTGTAAGATTTTCAACACTTCTCTGCAACACGGCGTTTTCCCAAAGGATTGGAAATGCGCAAGAGTCACTCCACTTTTTAAACAAGGTGAAAGAAACGATATAAATAACTATCACCCAATATCTGTTGTTTCTACAATAGCCAAGGTGTTTGAAAGGATAGTATACGACCAGCTATATTCATTTCTATCGGAAAATCGTATACTTTCAAAACACCAATCGGGGTTTCGTTCTTTGCACTCCACTGTCACGGCGTTAATAGAGGCAACTGACAGTTGGGCATATAACATTGACCGTGGCAATGTCAATGCCGTAGTGTTTTTAGACCTAAAAAAGGCTTTTGACACTGTTGATCATGAAATTCTTTTATATAAGTTGTGCGCATATGGAATACAAGGAGATGCCTTTAATTGGTTTAAATCGTATCTTAATACCCGCATACAACAATGCTTTGTCAATGGTTCGCTTTCGGAACCATGTACCTTAAAATGCGGTGTACCCCAAGGAACAATCTTAGGCCCCTTGTTATTCCTCTTGTATATAAATGATCTACCAAATTGTCTTTCAAACTCTAAGCCAAGAATGTATGCGGACGATACTCATCTGACATACGCTGATAGTGAACCATCGTTGATTCAATCACGTCTTAATGCTGACTTGGGGAACATCAGTTACTGGCTATCCATAAACAAACTTACTTTAAATATGACTAAAACGGAGTTCATGTTAATTGGATCACGGCAAAAGCTCAACACCCTTGCTGCCACACCAATACTCGAACTTGATGGAGTACCGATTAACCAAGTAAGTACAGCGAAATCGCTTGGTGTACTCATAGATGCCAACCTCACCTGGAAAGATCACATTGAAAAGCTTTCCAAAAAAATTGCATCTGGTATTGGGGCCCTAAAACGAATTAGGCCGTTCGTCTCATTATCAACATTACACCTTATTTTTAATGCCTTGGTGCAACCCCACTTCAACTACTGTAACGTTGTCTGGGGAAATTGTGGAAAAACACTCTCGGACAAATTACAAAAGCTCCAGAACCGAGCAGCACGGGTGTTGACCTTCTCTAACTATGACGCGGATGCTGGGGCCTTGATTGAAAATCTGGGATGGTCTTCCCTCAGGGTTCAACAACAAAAACAAAAGGCTATCCTGGTATTCAAGGCCCTGCATGGTCTCACTCCTGAATACCTTAGTTCTAAATTTGTATCCAGGAGTGATACCATCAGCTATTCACTGCGAGACTCCACCAATAAACTGGATGTTCCTCTGCCGCGCACCAATTACCTCAAAAGCACTTTTACATATAGTGGGGCAGAATTATGGAACAAGCTACCGAATAATATAAGGCAGGCGGAATCTCTCAATGAATTCCGTCGACTATTGGGTACGTTCTACGAACAGTAAAGCATGACATTCATGGAAAGCAGGTTTTTATTTATTTTTATATATATATAATTAGGATTAGAGTATAGATTATATGATTATTTGTAAACACCTGATGAATTAACCGTGTATAAATAAAGTTATATCTATGAATGCAATATGGTCCCTAATCTTGAACCCCAAACCCCTTCATCCCCTTACCCCTCAGCTTGGGACTTCAAATGGATATATAGGTGCATTTAGATTTTAAAATACTTGTGTATATTTGAAAGATGTCACAATACAATCTGTGATGTTTATGAATATTCTTATTCTTTCCTTTTTCTAGGACCCAAGACAAGGCGTAGAAAAAGTATGTCAATGTCAAGATCCATATGCAAAATGACCCCTCAGTGGTAATGCTAGGAATTCCCTCCCCTCATTCTCTAATGTTTCCAATAAAAATTTTCACCCCTCCCCCCTCTCCTATGATCAAAAAAACTTAAGACCCTATCTGATCGAATTCTAATCGACATCCCCATATGGCTTAATAGTGAAGCGCAGTAATGACGTCATCAAAATTTAGACCCCCCACAAGACTCAGACAAACAAACAGATGACAGTAATGTGGAATGGCGGACGATTTCAAAGTTTCTTCGCGTTTAGGCCTTCAAACAACGACAATTCTCACAGAAAATGATAATGTTCCAGGCTCAAAGTTCGACAGTACTCCTGACAGCTATACCATAGAGCAACTTAAGCGTTGGTTGAAGTGTCGAGGGCTAAAACTAGCTGGCAAGAAAAGTGATTTGATCGCGCGCGTGAACGACTGCCTCAAGTCCGGGAATCATAATATTCTCGATCCTAGCATCGACGATGGCAAGTGGTTAGAGGCGAAAATTCTGAGAGAAAATAACTGCGATAATCTTTGTAATACAAGCAGCAAAAATGTCTCTAATATTCCTGTGATTCCGATGACTGGCTGGAAACAGTTCCCATCTCAAGACATACCGTTGCTATTCAACTACGGCCATGTCTATCACTATGCCTTAGAATCTTTGCCGTCTTTCCCTGAGGATCAAACAAATAATGAGGACAAGGATGACGAGAAAGAAAACGGACTAGGACACATGACGGACAAGCCATTCACTATAGGACGTAAATACGTAGATTCTGGATTCGTACATGATATGACAGACAACAAAATGCGGGACGATTATTACTATGTTAAAGCACACGTTTGGCCATCTATGAAGAACGATTTTCCACACAATGTTTTGGTGATACTTCGATTAAAAGTGGAGCTGTGATACATGCTTTGTGCAAACCCTGCAAAGCTTCACAACTTGGTCGTTGCAGCCACGTTGTAGCGGTGCTATTATCACTCGTCGATCATGTGTGAAAACATGGATCAAAAACAACCATACCCTGTACAAGCCAAGAATGCACATGGAATAAAGGGAAGAAAAGAAAAAAAAACCCACAGCGGCTATCAGATGCACAGTATCCGTCAAAGTCAAAAAAGAAAAAAATACAAGTTATAGATTTTGATCCAAGGCCAAAAGAATACAGAAGAGTCTCAAGTAGCCACATAGCAACTTTGTTCGTAATTTACAGGGTATTTCTGTTGATCAGCAAAACATTGCTATGTGGGAGACACAGTTAGTCATTACGTATAAAGATTATAATCTTGAAGACAAGTCTGTGATAGACCAACAAGTTACAGATTTGATGCATAATCTTACTCCTGATACCTTAGGCCAAATCCAAGGTACTGAAGATCAAAACAAATCTGCAAAGTGGTATTCTGAGAGATGGCCAAGAATAACTGCCTCTACTTGCATTGAGGCATATTGAGCAGGAAAGAAAGTGATGGAGCCAGTGATACAAACGTGAGTTCCAAGAAATATATTTCATCAAATATTTGGAACATTGATAGTTGTAAGACTAAAACTTACTGGATGAACTATGGCTTGGAAAGTGAAGCAAGTGCCATTCAAAAGTATGAAAACCAAACCAAACAAGTTGTTTCTACTTCAGGATTATGGGTTAATCCAAAATTTGCCTTCCTTGGTTGTTCGCCTGATGGATTGTTGGGACAAGATGGAATTCTAGAAATTAAATCTTTGAAGATATTCAAGGAACACAGTGTAGATGATGTTTGCAACGATAAAGGAACTCTGATTTCTAAAGAAGTTCTTAACAGGCAATGTTTTTCTATCAAAGATAGTACGTGTGTCCTCAAAAAAGGCCACAGTTATTATTATCAAATTCAGATGCAGTTGTTAGTCACCGAAAGGTCTTTCTGTGATTTTATTTCGTATGCTAACAATGGACCGGTATCAATTGAAAGAGTCTTCAGGGATGATAACTTTATCGCAGACATATTAGATGTCCTGACAGCATTTTGGAAAAGAGTTGTGGCTCCAGAATTATTTGAGATGAGAGTCCCTAGAGACCTAACACCCTTTGTGATGCCAAGCAGTTTTTTAGACACACTGACAAAACCAGCATCCAGCATTTTGCATGTACCTCAAGCTACACCCAACACCAACACACCTGTGGTTACAACTGGGTCTACAGTACCTCAAGCTACACCCAACACCAATACACCTGTGGTTACAACTGGGTCTACAGTACCTCAAGCTACACCCAACAACAACATAGCACCACCTGTGACAAGCCATTATTATGTTTCATCATCGTCTGGTCAGCCTAATTCTTATTTACAGCACTCAGAAGATGAACTGAACATTGCAAAATTCCTTACCACATGCACTTCTATGTCAAACATTGCACCTTCTATTGGAACTCTACCCAATCTTACAGTCATACCTTGGGGTGGAGTAACCAAAGATGGAATAAAGTTGACTAATACCTGTCCAGTTGATAATTGGCTGATGATATTTCAAACACTAGTTAAATCTGGTAGGGTAGATGTTAATGACCTAGACAATGCAGGCAATATCCTCAAAACAGCATTGTCTTTAGTAGACAACCATGAATATGGAGAGGCCAAAGTTGTGTCCATGCCTGTACCTCCAGTAGTAAAGAATGGATTGGTAGATCTTTATGGAAATGAATTAGTCCAGTCCCAGACTCTCTTTCTTGCCGCTCCAGGACTCGCGGAGAAAGAGAGTCCAGTATAACTTGCATGCGCATGTGCAAAATGAGCCAATCAATTGATTAATTAGTATTTTGCGAGCTTGCAATATGCAAATGTCAGTGTTTGGTAGCAGTGGTAGTGATGCGTATCGAAAAATTCACAAATACGTCTTTCACAACTGTCTATCCGTAAATGGCCTGAAACTGCTCAAACTTTGGTAAAAGATTATAGTTAGTTTTTCCAAGTGCATAGCTCACTGAATCAACAAATGGCTTTCCGAAATGAGACTGATATCGTGTATACAAAACACTTTCTTCTTCAGCCATCTTGAATCATTAGATGACTTTAGGATTTGTAACCACGCGATCACCACATGAATGTGGTGATCGCGTGGTCACTAAGCTGACATGCGCATGCAAGTTATACTGGACTCTCTTTCTCCGCGAGTCCTGGAGCGGCAAGAAAGAGAGTCTGGGACTGGACTAGGAAATGAATCTGACTATTTGATTAAAGTACTGCAACCCTTTTTGGCTACAGCTGTTACCACTTCCTGCAATTTACCTTGTCCATCTTCAGTGAGCACTTATAAATCATATGGTATTGCACTTGGTGCTAGCATCAAAGATAACACCTTAAATAGTTCACTTCAAGAATGGCTTTATCCACAAGCTACACAGTGTAACAGGAAATTTGCCAGTAGGCCCCCAATTGACATTCCTTGTCAATCAAACATCACCCTACATTGTGATGGTACACAATCTGTGTCATGGCACTGTCTTGGTGTGAGAACAAGTTCTCCTCGGTCTTTCTTAGCTTTCAAAAATTTTTTCATATTTTCTGTTGACCTACTCAGCAGAAAAAATAAACTGAACATTGAAGATATACCACCCACAATGAGTTTGAATAGAACAGTGCTTACCCTCCAAAGTGCAACATGTTGGAATGGCAGTCACTACATTTGTGTATTCAAGTATGCCTATACCTGGTTCATCTATGATGGCCTTAGAGAATCAAGACAAAGAAACACTGGTCTCTCAGTATTTGAAAGTCACCCAAAAGGTTATTTAATAAGTCATGTTGTCTATACTTTGTAGAATGATAGCACTTAATCTGTGAAAAAGTACTAATTAAAATCAAACAGTACAAAAGCCTTGGTTTTCTATAGCTTAATTGGTACTGCTTTTATTATTCAGTTACACTTTTTCACAGATTAGTGTGTTCACCCTAGTATACATAAGTATCATTATTGACTTTATAATACATAACAGTACAAACACTAAAAGTGCACAACATTTAAGTGCTGTTATATGCTAATTCTATTGTATTCAGTTGATTAATTAGCAGGTGCTAAATGTTGCAAAGTATTGCATATTTTTAGTGTTTGTACTCTACGTACCATTAGCACAAGTATTTTTTTGTACAATTAAGCATATTCTTCAATTCTCTGTATTAAAAGAATCTGTTTGATGAAAATTGCTAGAAGTAACAATAGAAAAAATATAGAACAAAATAATGAATCTATATGCTGGCCAATATTGTTCAAGATAGTAGAAAAAATATATCAGCATGCAAAGTTGATGTTTAAATTCTATATCATAATTAATTTACAAGTTAATTGAGTGTCTGCGAGCAAAGACAAAGTCTGCAGACTTCAATGTAGATGCAAAAATACCTTATATAGCTAGACATCCCTTACATAGCAACTGCTGTTAAATGGTGACCCACCCCCATTACATGACCACTTAACTGTGAGATGCCACAAGCCAATGGGGGGTAGGGACTGCACCTTATTTCAGCAAAACATAAAAATTCAGTAATAGTGGTTTTAATGTTATATATTTTACTAAAAGCATTAAAGCCTGGTTCACACGAGCGTCATAATCATAATTGTAAGCAACATACGCAGACTCAGTACCACATTTATCACCTAGGTGTGACTACTGAGTCTGCGTATGTTGCTTACGATTATGATTATGACCCTCGTGTGAACCAGGCTTAAGAGCCCAATATTGTTTGTACACATATAGAATTTGTATCAGTTAATAAAAGAAATTATTTACAAAGAACTTCTTGAAAGTTTACCAGACAACAAGCAACCACAACCATCTGAGTAGCCAAAGGTGCCAAAGATAAGGGAATTGTTCTTCCCACTAGTTTGAATTGCTTTAACCGTTGGTTGAATCGTTCCACGTGGATTCTTGCTTTTGCAATCCTTCTTGTAGAAAGTTCCTCTGCTGCACTCAGGCTTTGTCGGCCTTTTAGAAAAGCAGGGATGTTGATTCTTGCTTGAAGAGGATTAACGAGATGTTGCACAGTAAAACCTCTATCAACCAATAAAATGTCATGTGGCTCAATATGTTTCAAAATACCACTTTGTTCAAATATTTCAACATCAGAGATGTCCCCTTCATATTGGTCAGAGATGAAGCATGCACCTCCATTAGGGGTAACTGCTATTAGACATTTGAAAGTGTTAGAATGTTTGTAAGATGAAAAGGTATTGCCTTGTCTTGAAAAGTTACGGGAGGTCTGCACTTTAAATTCTGTGCAGTCTACACTACAACGTACTCTAGGCATGCTTTTGAAGACTTTCGGAAGAAATTTCTTTAGTAAATCTCTAGAAGCACGATGGCCAGTTGCTATGCATTTTGCTCCCTAAAGCGCGGGCGCAGCTATGTCAGCGGCTAGCTTATAGAATAGCAACATGGCAGCCAATTCTGAATTCAATGGCGGAAAGGGCGCAAATGATTTAACAAAGCTAAATCTTGCTGCTATTGGGATGGAAGATGAGAGCGAACGAGGGTTAAGATTCTGGAATAAGACAGCTGTCGAAATGAAGTTTTCTATTGAAAGACACTGGATAAAAAGTATCAGATTTTGTGCCTCAAAGCCTAATTACGGAATGCAAAATCTAGACCCGGTTTTAGAGGAATTAACCGGCAACAAACTAGAGCTTGTTGGTCCTTTGCTGGACGGCTTTCTTAGGGAGATTGGTTCCTTAATTCTGTCCAAGCTAGCAAGATCACGAATGACAGGACTCATGGCCCCGATCTCATTATTCATGCCATACTCAATATTCAGGCATGTTTGGGTGCTAGTCGCAGGATACGGAGGCGATGTTAATACTGCTAAAAATGGCCAACAAATTTCTCTTGTTGTCAGTAATTCTCAAACAGCCGAAAAAGTTTGGTCGCCAGCACGATTTTCAGGAGAAAACTTCCTTTTCAAGAGAAATTTTGAAAAAATCCCAGAGAATGGCCGTATGGTATACCATTACAAAGGCAAAGCTACTGTTGTCGTTACTGACAAGACACCACTTAAAATAGATTACTCTGTGAAACAACAAAAGGCTGTGGTGACCTTTTACGTACAGAGATACGATAAGGATGATTATGCAATTGATGCTGGGCTTCAAAACCTCATGATTTAATGAAATTACGCTGCAAAAGAAAACTACCAAGAACTGATCATCATAAGTGAATTTTATTGAAACATTGCTTGCACAACCAAAGGTCAAACATGGATTAGGATGGTACAGTGTAATTCAATAATGTCTATCATCTAACATAAGTCTCTCAATATTTCTCTCTATATATATACAAGTTTATATCATTTAATATACTGTTTGCTAATTTCTTTGATAATAAAAATGTTCTATTTATCCCCACACTAACTTTCTACACAAGATATACATTCTAAGCATAACAACTTTTGATTTTATTGATGTAATTACAATACAATACAATGATAAAGAATACTAACAATAAATTTGAAAATCATTTAACTGAGAATCATAAGATAATATATTTCAGTGAACTGCTTGTCAATTCTTCATCAAAATATTAAAATTCTTTTTATTTTCTTCTTGTAATATTTTACACAATATTAATACTCCATACAATATTTTTAACCTGGGTAATAATATAAACTCACTAATGAGTAGCATTGACAGTTTAGCACCCCAAAACTGCTTTCGAGGTACACAATAAACTCAATATGTTTAAAATGTGTTAATAATACTATGCTAACTAGTGTCACTAGTACTAGTGTTGATGTCTACAATTCGTTTGACAAACTGCCCTCCAAGCGCATTATCAATACTTGCTTATTCCCAGATACAGAAAGACCTCTTTTCCTAAGTTCCTCTTTTAAATCACTAACAGACAAAGATTTGGGTACAAGTGACTTACCTCTGCTTGAATGCTGCTCACCACTGTGCTGAATTTTCACATGTTTTTCTAACATCAAAACATCAGCAAACCTTTTGCTACAATCTTTGCAAACCACAGGCTTCATAATTTCAATAACTTCAGGCAAGAGATGTTGTTAACAACAGAGTAAGTTTGGGGATCATTGCAAACAATACAAAGGTCATCTATGAGATTCCTTCCACACTCACAGCTGGTAGAATCCTCACAGTGAGGGGGGACTCGGGACTTATAATGGGATATATATGAAGGGGGTGAGGGTTGGTGTTCTGGCAAATAAAATGTCCTAATATAGTTGGATCTCATTACCTGCCACCACTTACCTGTAGCTGTAGCTTGATTTGACCTATTTGTCAAAGCAAGTTCTTCTTTAAGGCCAGAGTGTTTTGATTCTTTAGCTTGTAAAGACACAATCCCAAAGCCTACTTTATATGAGTCAAATAACAATTTAGCATGATAGGGTATTGCATACCCCATAGTCCAGACAGTTACATTTATGTCACTGTTAAAAAACAATGCCATGAGGTTGAAATATAACTGGCAATACTCCTGCAATTGAAATATTTCACTTTGGTTAGAATGAATCTTGTTAAATAACCCACCTGCATTTCTTAAATGTTCTGCTATCTTTGACAGTGCTACTCTTCTGAGTTCCTGGTTTTTTTATTCATCTGGTAGGCGAAGACTGTCAACAAGCCTGTAGCTATACCTAGCAAGAGTTATAGCCTGCTCACCAATCAACCTTATTGACAATTTGTTTGACCTCTTGGACTGATCATTATAGTGTTCTTTGATCTTAGATGCAATGTATCCAAGACCACAACCAGGAATCACACCTTTGGAACAAGAAATTGTGTTAGATTTTTTAAGTACCTCCTCATACCTTTTTTGTGCCCCATCCTGTAACATTGATTCCTCACTAGGGACTTGGATATTAGATATTGAAGAAGGTAAATCACTGGTGCTGTCATTTGACTTGACATTATCATGCTGTTCATCCAGTTGGTTAACACATAATATAGGGGCAGACAAAACATCAATAAATTGAGAAAATACAGATCTTTGTACAGATTCATTATAAATAATAGTTAAGAAATGTTGCCATGCATTGATTTCACAATGCAATGGATCTGGTCTCAGCCGGTCTGCAAAAATTCCAATCCTTGGAGGACCATCTTGGCGAATTCCATTTTCAGCCATGAACTCTAATTTTTTCTTTCTTTTATTTTCATTGCTCATTGTTGATGGTAGTCCTGAAAGAAAATTGTTTGTAAGCTTGAGATGTTTTTCACGAATAGTTTGGGTATATGGTTTCCATAGGTGATAACTCTCACTACCAATGCTTGCACCCATGGTAGACATATTACCCTTGTTCACATTCGCATAAGGAGAGGGATACGTGGCTGCCTGGTTTAATTCATTGGCAGCCCAACTTTGCCAACTCATGTCTGCTGCAGGTTGAAACTCCAATGTACATTCCCTGTCACAAACAGTAAATACATTGGACTCAAGCAAAAGCATCTCTTCTGTGTGCTGCTGCCAAAGGAGAGACATGATTTCATGCTTCTCTCCCAAACTCACACAGTGAAGCAAATATTGATGCTCCCTGCTTCTTACTCTCTCCCCTAAATTCCACAGAGTAATGCTACCAATAGACATAGACTGGGTTTTTGTCTCTGGAGCACCATCATCTGAAAATTGAAAAATGAAATGGTTAATATTGTCATTAAACCATATCAACTTACGTGATAAATAAGGCAATCTTAAATGAAGATCTAGAATCATAAAAACTAAACCAGTAACAGTTCTTGTTACACCTGGGACATTGGGGATTTGGTTAACATGACCTACATCTAATGACTGTACAAATTTTTCGATATTCTCATTAGATATTCTATTAAGAGGAACATGCAAATCCACACCAACACATTTCATATTGCGTGGCACCCAGACATCCTTTGTAGCATCAAATACTGATGTTTGTGTTTTACACAATAAGCTAAACTTTCTTCTAGAAAGAAAGTTATTATACTTTAAGGCAACAGCCTGCTTAAGCCCTTCCTCTGACTTATTGTAATCTTTCACTGCCTTTGCTACCACATCTTGTAAATATCTGCCTCTCTTAAAGTTCCCTATCAATTTGTCCATAGTATCTTTGTCTGATGATGACGAAATAAAATCCCATGCACCAAATACAGCTCCAGCTTCCCCTCCATGTATATATTCGAGAACATCACTGGTCTCCTGTCTGCGCCGGTACCTTACACTACAATTGCGGTCAGTGATGGTAGCCAATGTTGTACTTGTGTTCTGACGCCTTGTTCTTGAGTAGTTTTTCTGGTCGAGCAGAGTTTTTAACCTTTCATAATGGAAAGATATTTGCTTCAAATTTTCTTCTTGTGTTTTAATAGAAGCCTCAATATTTGCTTTTTTGCTTTCCACTGACTTGAGGTTTTGCTCTAAAACAAATTCAGTTCAATATATAAGTCAAGATATATTAAATTCAATAGTAAATTTAAAAATATTAAATGTAATATATATAAACTATTAAATAAGTTCACTGAATTATTCATATGCAAGTATAATAATTCAATGAAAGTTTAATCCAAGAAGTTAAACTAACATATATTTGTAATATCAAGCTCACATGATCATGAATTTTCATAAGTTGAGTGTCAAATGTAAATGAATTTTACCTGCTATTTCAACTTTCTTAGCAGTTTCTGCGGTCAAAACTTCAAGTTCTTGATTCTTTTCATCGAGTTTTTGTTCTCGATCATCAACAGAAGCTTCTCTTTCATCTAATTCCTCGGATAGCTGATTTAGATCTCCTTGCTTTGACTTGAATTGAAATATTTTCGACTTCTCCCAAAAATTATGAAAAATTCGCTTTGAATTGCACTTTCCAGGATGGTCTTTTGGTTTACTGCACTTCCTACTTTTATAGCAACGTACTTCAGAGCTAATACAAGAAAATATAAGAGTTAGCATAGGGAAAGGTTAACGGAATCTCGAAGGACAAAAATGGCGGACACGTAAAGAACAAAAGGTCGGTTTAAAACAATATATCATACCTTTGATTTGAGCTGCTGGCCATTCATATACTTCAAACACAAGTTGATATAGCTTTTGTGTTTTAGAATTACTTGAAAGACGGTATATTTCAAATAAATTATTAAAAAGACGTCTAGGATTTCGTAAAAATACTGCTTTTTCGAAGATATTGAGCAATCAAGGCATTACTGTGGGGGGAAGTAAAATACAAATTGTTTGACACATACGTCTACCTCTCCCTACCCCTAGAGAGTCTTGTTTTGTTCACTCTTCGAAGCACACAAACCCTGTTTTAGGCGTAAAACCAGCTCTGAATGACTGCCATTTTCTCGATGTAACTTGAACCGAGCAAAAAAATAATTATGCTTTCATTTACACTGATTAAATAACTCTTTATTATGTAAGAAATCAATTCAATCCACTGCTGAAATCGAGAAGAAAGCAGTCCCTGAACTCATGCTATTGTATCGCGACGCCATTTTGATCAAGCCATGACAAATGGAGTCACGTGATCCAGAGTCGATGCGGGAGCAAACTCCATAGCAACCAGCCATCGTGAAGGGAACATCACTCTCTCCATATCTCTGAAGATCTTGAACATAAGTTGGATAAAGGTAGTAAAAATGTCCCTTATAGTTGACTCAGAAATATTTTTTTCGGGAGTGCTCAGTAGAATCGACAATGTCTTGATCGTGAATCCACTTTTCAATCTCAAAAGACAAATAAACAACTTTTCCTTGTTGGACCATCTTGACAGTCGCTTTACATGTTGACCATCAGCTTTCATTGCAGTTGTTCCACTGACTTTGAAATTCCAGTATGTTATTTTGTCCAAAGGACAAATGTCATTCAAAAATTTGAAAAGAACATCAAACTGAGGAGTTGTCAGACCTACAAAATGTTTCATTTGGGTTGAGTTTTTCGAAACTTCTTCATAAGAAAGGTTACTCACGATCTTTGCTTTAGCTTCAGTGTCAGCTTTGTCGACCTTTACTTCGTTCTTCAGAATGATAGTTTCGATCTTACTTGAAAGTTCGTGGTTTGTAAAGATTGTTTGAGTTGCCTTGTCATTGTTTATAGACTGATAGATCCAGCTCAGCATTTAAATCCTCCTCATCTGATGGATCTGAAGTCGAAGGAAGCGAACAATCTTCCTCTTTTTTGGTCGTTTGATGTCATTCATTCTTTGTTGTGGTGCTTTTCGCTTCGGCTTCGATGCTTTCTCCACTTCGTGTGACATTAAATTAGCTTTTAACGGATCAGGAAACTGTTCAGTCGGGCCTTTTTCACCTGGCCAGTGCAGGGCACATATATATGTATTTCTTGTGACATTCTTGACAGTAAAAGCTGCTCGGGAACAAGCATTAATCCATTGTTGACAGCGATTGATGTCCTGAGTTGGTTTGGGGAATGGTATAAATATCTTCATGCCCAAATTCTGCATCTCTTTTAACGACTTATGGAGTTTATCTGGATATCTGCAGTGCTTAGTACTGACCATATTTATAAGAATCAAATGCATAAAACACTTTTTTTAGTCGAAATCAAACACATTCCCGTGGATTCTCTTCGTGAACACGCCAATGTTTGTCTGAGTCTTGCGGGGGGGGGGTCCTTTGGTATGCAATCTATTTTTAGCCTGGCTGCGCTTCGCTATTTACATAATAAATGCAGCCCATGTTATGCTACAGGTTTGTATGTCCTAATAAAAAAAATATTAAAGTGAAATAGTTTTCTTGTTCTTTTCCTTTCACAGATTTAAGACCAAAAGAAAAAAAATTGTTAAATTAATATTTAATACTTAATTTTATTGTAAGCCAGCTAGTCCCCAGGCATTTCCCTTCTCTCATTTTAAAATCACTCGCTCGCAGAGGATGCCTGGGGACTAGACTGATTTATCTTACTTCTTCATATTTTCTATCAGTGAATATCATTAATTTTTATGCAATATTTACAAATTAAAGAAAATTATTTGAATATTTTGTCATTCTGTTTTCTTGAGTCATTCACTATGTTGACCTGAAAGAAACATGTCAGAACTTATTCACATTGCTGTTTTTGATTTTTTGTTGTTCCTCATTTTTTTCTCCCTGATATTTTTCAGCATGAGTATAGGTAGGATGCTTTTTGGGGGTAATGGACCCTTTCCGGCATTTGAAAGTATTTAACATTGTATACAAGGAAGCAAAGGCAATTTTGTCTTTCCTGGAACAAATTTTATTGGGTTTAGAAAGAGGCCAAACTCTAGTTTCTGTCACCTTTTCATTGATATTTTTAAAGTCATGTGATTTTTAGTACGGTGATGTTGAAAAGATCATTTCATCTAGCCACAAATTGTAGCTGTAGGGGAGCTACTTGACCTGGACAAGATGTACATTGTGTGTGAAGGAGGTATTATATTTAGTGTTCCACAAAGAAAAACTGTATTTTGTATTTGCACTGTATTTCATGGGTTTAGTGCCAGCACTCAAACCAAATAATGCAATAATAATATCTGCTATTTTAATTCTTGGGGATTACTTTCTGTGAAACAAATTTTATTGGTTTTGGAAAGACGTCACCTCTTATTAATGACAATTCAGAGTTATGTTTAGTTTTAGTTTCATTTTTTAACTATGTTTTACTACTGTAGAAGTGCAGATATCTGATAATACGAAGAAGGAAGTTATATTAGGCTTTGAACTCAGTTGTAAAATTAGTTTGATGAAGTTATTAAATTTGCTGAACATAAATTTCGTATGTGTTTCAATTGTGTGAATTTACTGTCCATGTCATGTCTTAGTGTTATATATGTGGGAAAGCTAAAGTGGGATTTCTAAAAAACCCATTGAAGTGTGCTTGCAGTTCCTGTTTTAAACGAAAATATTCATTTAATGGTAGAGTAAATTGGCTCAGAATTCCAGACGTGAAATGGTTCATGGCAGGGCTGTTTTGATTTATGTTGCCTAAACCCCAGTTTAGGCAACATTTTAGCCTAGCTGAAACCCAAATCAGTACCTCTCTTTTCTGATTCGGCTCCCCCTTTTTCCGTTTCGTATCCTATTTAGGGGTCACTTTAACCCTTTATAATTAGGGTCAAATTAGCCCCCAATAAAAAGGACGATATCGACCCCAAAATATGTGCCATTTCTAACTCACCGATTCGGCCCCATTTTTGGGGCTGAAACAGCTCATTTCAATTTACAGTGAAGGACTATGGTTTTGTACATATTACTAGTAGTCCATGTTATGCACAATCCAATGGGGAGGCCGAGCGCGCAGTCCAGACTGTTAAGAGACTGTTCAACAAGACTACAGATCCTCATCTAGCTCTATTAGCATATCGTACCACACCAATTTCAGCAAGGACACAGTCCTGCACAACTTCTCATGTCTCGCAATTTGTGTACCACTGTACCTGTACTTCCTTGTCGTATGAAACCAGTCGTGGTTGATTCTTCAAGTCTGCGGGAAAGAGACAGTGAACTTAAGGAAGAACAAAAGGAACATTATGATAGTCGCCACTGAGCACAAGATTTGCCTGTTCTGGAAATAGGTGATGAAGTATATATTCAGCAAGAATGAGGTGAAAGAAGTCTGTTAGTCTCAACGCCTAAAGGTCAATTATGTCGCAACTGAGGACATCTAAATGCCATGTCCAAACCTGCAGATACCCCACCTCAGGAAGAAGTGGTTCAAGCAGAAAAAGCTCCTCCACAGATGTCCATGATGACAGATATCCAACTGCCAACAGCAAAAGAGCAAGGAACACTCACTACTCGCAGTGGATGTGTTTTACGTCCATCACAAAGACTAATTAATGAATAATGAATAGACTGATTTCTGGATTGTGTAAGCTGAAGGGCGGATGTATAGTTTGGGCTCCCTGTGTAAAGAACCTCGTTTTCATGTGAGGGCGCTTGTTCAAAATGGCGCATTAAAGAACATTTAAAAGAACAACATTGCAATCTGTCTCTTTGTATTATCTTACACGAGCCATCTAACCTTTTAGGTTTAATAATAATAATAATAATAATAAGTTTAATTTCAACATTTCTCGCATATAAATGAATTACAAATGTTGTAACAAACGGAATTAATATCTATTAATATATTATAATTGGCTATAAGATATACTATTGATTATTAAAAGATAAAATTGTACTTGGAAAAAAACTACGACGTAATCTTTCAGTTCTATGCTTTGGTATTGTATAGTTCTTTGAGTTTCTTGTTTGGTAATGGTGCGCAGATGCCCTCGTCGTAGGAAGATGATTAGTGAGTGGGCCCCCTCTTGATATCTTTTGGAGTGTGTTCAAACAAAGTTCACTTCGTCTTTCATCTAGTCTGGGTAGTTTTAGATAATGAAGAGCTTCACTGTATGAAAGTGCAGGCATGATGATCTTGAAGGCGCGTTTCTGTATACGTTCTACCTCTTCAGAGAGGTACAGGGGTAGGGCGTGGTGCCATACAACACAACAGTATTCAAGGACAGAGCGTATCAGGGATATATAAATTGTAACTAAGTCTTTGACCTCTACACCCGCACTGTTTAGAACTCGGAGAATGTGGAGACGTTTAGAAGCTTTGGTCACCGTAGCGTCAATATGTTTGTTCCACTTTAAATTATTCTGGATCACCAGACCAAGTACTTTATGAGAGGTGACAAGTTCTAGTGATCGATTGTCGATCTTTAGCAATGGGAGTTCCGTAGTTTCCTTTAGAAAAGATATCTGCATTTCTTTGCATTTTTTAGCATTCAGTTTCATCCAATTACTGGAGCTCCAAGAGGCGATGGTATCAAGACTTGATTGGATGTTTGAAACGTTGTTTCTTTCAAGCCCTTCGGACAGAGATACGTCGTCGACGTACTTCCAGATACAAGTTTCGGGTGAAGAGATATTCAAATTATTGACCATTACTAGAAAAAGTATCGGGCCGAGTTTTGTTCCTTGGGGAACTCCGGCTTTGATTGGAAGCCAGTCAGAGATCGAGTCAGGTACCTTAACTCTTTGTCGACGGTTGGTCAAGAAGCTTATAATCCATGGTATTAAGGAGGTGCGAGCACCTAGGTCTAGAAGTTTTTCTATTAGCACATTGTGACCGATACGGTCAAACGCCTTGGAAAAATCCAAGAAGCACAGGCGAAGATGGTGTCCAGGTGCGTCGAGATAGGAGAGCCAAGTATGAATCATGTCAAGTAGACAATACGTTGTCGAAGTCCCCTTCAAGCAACCAAACTCTTTTGGGTCGATTTCATTTTTAACATCCTCTATTAACCATGTCACTACAAAGTCCTCGATTACTTTGGACAGGCAAGGGGTCAGGGAGATAGGTCTAGTATCGCCCTCGTCCTTGGGTGGTTGTACTTTCGGGATTGGAATGACGTTGGACTCTTTCCAGATCCTGGGAACAATACCAGAAAGTAGGGAAGTGTTGAAGATGGTGGTGATAGGTTCAGCCAATTCGTAAGCAAACTCTTTAACGATACGACACGGCACGTTGTCAGGTCCATGCGCTTTAGAAGGTTTGATGGCGAGCAATTTCTTGCAAACTTCGTAAGGCTGAACAGTATTGACGTCCTCAGCGGCAGGGAGAAATGCTGGTAGTGTATTAATGTCAAGAGGTGGGATGTCCTCATTTACTGAAACGTAGAACTCGTTTAAACTGTTCGCAAGGTCTTCTTGGCTCATTGTTCTCCCATTACGCTCCAGTTGGAAGTATGAAGACTTTGTGGTTCGGCCAGACATTTTGTTGATAATGTTCCACCACTTGCGGCAGTCATCTTTCTTTAAGTGTTGTACCTTGTTCTTATAAAACGTCTTTTTCTTGCTGGCGATTTCTTGTTGAACTTTGTATTTCAAAGAGTGCCAAGCTTGCACATTCCCACTGTGAAAGGCTTTCTGGCGGTCTTTGATCAACAGCTTGATTTCAGGAGTTATCCATGGCTTATCCGTCCCGTGAAGCTTGATGGTCCTTAAGGGGAAGAAACGGTCTATAGCATCTGTCAGCTGTGTAGTAAACGAAGACGCTAAATTGTCAACGGAAGGCTCCGGTCCGAGGTCGGTGAACCAATCATGTGTGGTGGCCCATCTTCCAAAAGCATCGATTCCAGACCGTGGGTAGTGACGTACAAGACGCTTAATGGGTTTTACCTGGAAGGGCTGTCGGTTCTCTAGATTAGGTTGCCAAGACACGATGTTATGATCACTTGAGCCAAGTGGTGCAAGAATAGTTGGACTGCTATAAAAGTTCTGCATGTTTGTTATTATGAGATCTAAGATAGCAGAGTCTCTGGTGGGTAGTTGTACAACCTGCTTTAAGTTGTGGCTGGATACCAAGTTACCAATGTTGAAATCGTTGAAGTCGCCAAGAAAAACCATACCGTGGTCAGGATGTTGGTTACGAAGACGATCGGTAGTATTGATTAAGTAATCACTCAGTTCTTTATGGTCTTCCACGGGTCGACCTGGAGCATGATAAACCACACAAACTGCTATCCCCGATAAAGGCCTCGGTAGGCGTTTAGGGCGCAAGGAGAGCCATAGGCATTCAAAATTCGGGTTTTCTAGATCCAGACGCCGTTTACAAGGAATTTTGTTGTTCAGATAGACACAAACTCCACCTCCTCGACCGGCCACCCGATCTTTACGAAAAAAATTGAAACCATTGATGGATAATAAGCTATCTTCGATATCACTACGCAACCAAGACTCTGAGATAGCAACCAGGTCGGCTGGGTTAGTTTCTACTATTGCTATTAATTCGTCCAGCTTTGGGAAAAGAGAACGTGCATTCAATAAGTAGAGGCTTGGTAATGTCGCACTCAGTTGGCATTTGTTGGGGAAAGATTTCAGAATGTCTACATTCTTCAAAATACGGCTACCAGTCTTTAGGTTTAAACCTGTCAGTGATAAATAATAAGATGTCTCGAGCTGACGATCAAACTGACGGCGTAATTCTGTTATTGTACGATGAACAATGGATTTATCCCAAGGGAAGTTACTCTTAGTTGAACCACAAGAAATTTGCATAGTTGTAGAAGAAATACGAGAGTCGCAAAAATGCATTTTCAATGGAAGACCAATCGTCTTTTTTTCGTTTTGACATGGTCATTAAATTATTCGATTGAAAACATATGCTATTCTTGGGACCTCTTTATAAGAAGGAATCTTTAATATCATTGGATATTTCAAAAACAATTACATACTCAAGGGAAAGAAACAAAAAGACGTTATTGGGCATGCTTAGGCATGCCCGGGCATGTCTGAACATGCCCGGGCATGTTCTGAATATGTCTGGGCATGCCTGAACATTCCTGACATGTCATGACATGTCTGGGCATGGCTGGACATGTTTGTGTTTGTTTGAACATTTTAAAACTAATCAAGGCCTGCTTCAATATGTTCTTACCTGCCTGGACATGTTTGAGTATTTGTTCAAACATGTTTTGATATATTTGTAATTTAATTAAAATTACAAATATAATTATAATGATAATTAACTATATTAATATATATATTTTTTCAATATCATTTACAAAAACATTTAGCATTTAAACGTTTATTCTTAAAGTAAGTAAAGGAGCAACAAGTTCCTTTTGGTAAAAAAAGGAACTAGTTCCTTTGTGTTCCTTTTTAGTTATAAGGGAACCCATTGAGTGATACAAAGGAACGAATTGTTCCAATTTGGTTTTTCGAACTGTTCCTTTTGGCTTATTGTATTTAGCGAAACGGAACGAAACGAAATGAAAATTTGTACTTAGCAAAACGAAATATTTCGCTAAGTACAAATTGGTATTTGGTGAAACGAACTCAGATATTTCTAATTTCAGAAAATTTGTACTTAGCGAAATGAACTCTGATATTTCAAAAAGTACTAAATACTTGCATTTATATCATGTTTAAAACATTGGCTATTTACCTTAAAGTACCCCTCAGGGCTTTCAGTCACCTTTATGAATTATCAAAATGCAATGCGTACATATAGCACTGTTGTTGATACAGCCTGAAATTTAATACTATAAAAGGTGAATTGGAACATTTTCTCCCTATACATGAACAACATGTTTAGCAGAAGTGGAACGAATTTTTAGTCAGCAACCCATGATTTGTAGTTTATTTCCATTGTCAATTGCAAGTGAGTAAACATTCATTAAACTGCAAGCTGAAATATCAACATCAATCAAGTTGAAATGTATATAGTAATACACTGATAGTCCAATAACAATACAATAATACAATTTATTATATGGCACAAACTACTTCCGGTGACTTTGTGCCCTCTGGTTGGCTGTTTGATGGTCTGGAGCTCTCTGTAATGCCTATGGGCAATTACGAAAAATATCCCGGACCGCAAGCTATTTTGAAAACGCACCAAGAATTAACTTGCAATGCATCGTTCAAACAATTTTTCAAAACAAAGAATATTCTATCTAACAAATTAAAGAAAACTCTTACTCATCGAGCTAAATAATTATATTTTTAATTATAAGAAAACAAATCTCATACGGTACAAAAATTTCACAATCAAATAAAGGACGTCATTCTTCACAAAAATGCTTTCATACTGAGCTAAACAATCATAGATTAAACTTACAGTTTTGAGTTATTTCAATCCTGCAAACTACCTCGGAGAACTCTGGAGTCAATGTCAAATGTTTTTCTTCTCTTTTTGAGGTTCAAAGTAAACTTGAGTTTACGTGTTATCTCCAAGTCTTTAGTAGCAACTTCACTAAAATCTTCACGAGAAAAAACAAATTTTTGGTCCAGCTTAATGTCGTTAATGTTTGGAAAAGGCATCATGAGTCCATCACAAGTTGACAAACCAATCCTCTAGCTCGGTAAGCTTATTGTGTCAAAGTAAAAAAATGTGGTGTTGATTTTGGCTCTAAAGGTCCGGTATATAATTTCAAATCAGCTCCAAAAGTTATCAAAAAAGACTCTTTGTCTTTGTTTGAAAAGGTAATGCTGACAGAAATCTTTGTTTGTGAATTATTCCCAAAATTACCGTCTTTGAATTTGACATTTTTGCCATTCTTGTGCCATTCTTGATCGTTCGCAAACGTCTAACGTGCAAAAAGGCGCAAATCATAGATGTGTGCGCTCCTATAAACCGGAAGTAAAATATCAAAAAAAAAGCTAAAAAAGGAGATAAAAATTGAAAAAAAAAACATGCCATATAATAAACAATAAATTGCTCGGTCTCTGGAGACAGAGTTCAAGGAATTGAGCCTTGGCATTGCAGACCATCTTCTTCAAAATTGTTCATACTGTAATGGAAATGCTTCTCAGATGAAAAATGAAGTTCAAAGTCTTATAAACCATCCACATGCTATCAAGAAACAACCCTCCCTTGATGAGGGTGGAGGAAGAAGGTTCCATGTTACCAGCAAGCATGCCAAAAACTTGATGGTGGAGGTTACTGTTCACAAAGATCACACTGTTTGCAAATGTGGGAGGTACAGACACGATAAAGTCACGTGCTGTTGTAGAACATTGCAATATTATGATTGAGGAAAACCCTGCCGGCCACTCCTTTGAGGCCCTAGCAACAATAAGAGAAGCTAGTGATGCTGAAGACAAATACTACATATGGAGTGTGCAGGATCGTCGAGTAGCTGATATGAAATAACAAGTCAAATGCAGCGAAATGTCAGTAAGCATCCAGTGTCAAAGTAATACTACTTTTTGGATGCAGAGCATGACAAAGTGAAAGGGATGAAAACAATTGTTTAAGGAAATGGTAACCATCGCAAGTATGTGTTGCCTTACAATCTATAGAAACTCTCTGTGAGGTTTGGAAGCAACTCAGTTTTGTAAGTATAAATAATCTGAAGCTGGTCTGTCATTTACTGTAAGGTCTGGAATCACTATAAGGTTAGCAGAGCCGTAGCCAGTATGAGGCGAACCAAGGCATTCGCCTCGGTAAAATTTTACCAAATGTTGTCTGTTGCAGGGATACTTTACTGACCGCGTCTAACTATTGTTTCGGTCAAAACTGTACATGGAAAACCAGATTGGAGGGTTAACAGTGTTTATTAGGTCTTGAAACAAGTGTTGAAACGAACGTAAACTAGGATACAATACAACGAATTTCTAATCAATATATATACAGTATATCATAAAGATGGCATAGAACCATGCATCATAAAAGATAATCATATGCCTTCGAGGGCATTTCAATTCATTCAACAATTATAAACTTTCATAACTATGAATAATACATTGATCATATAAAAGGCAAAAAAGTGGGTATTGTACATGTGCCCACACAAAACTTATTTAAATGTTCAGAAGAATAGTAACGCTAAAATATTCTATTACTTAAACAAACAAATAAATGAATGGTAACTAAGATACTATCTAAAATCAAAGGACTAATTAAACAATCAATCAAATGTCATTTACATTATTGATTTTTTTTTCATCAGACTGATAATATTTGAAGATTTCATAGGGCTGATTTCGTACAATGGACCGTGTGTTCTAAAATATAAATTTAAAATCTTTTGCTGTGCCAAGTCGTTTGAAAAGCCTGTCTCGCTTTCATGCTCGACAAAGCCTGTCTTTATGGACAGCAGTTAGACACATGTTCATGGTCAGCCATTTTGATTTACATGCGATGTACTTACAGTCTTTTCGTCATGCAACGGTCGATTAAAACCTTTTTACTTGTTTACTTGTTTACAATTGGGAATCAATCTTTGGTTTATAAATTATACCTTTTTAGCGCTTCAATCTCTTCAACAAATGATTCTACTGATAACACTTAGGAAGAACATAAAGAAGAGTCAGAAAAGAGAGAGTCGACGAAAAACAAAGAAACTAATACCAATGATTTCCAAGGTCAGTCAGAACATCAAATATAATTTTGAAACAAGTCCATTTCACTCATTTCGTCATTTCGTCATTTCAATTATAATGAATGTAATTCTTGAAATTCTAGGCGCTTCTCAAATATCATAACTAAACGTAAACTATTTTAAAATATGTAAATTATTACATGATTTAAATAAATCATGAAAAATATAATTAGTTCATGTGAGAGTGAGCGTACTTAAACATGATATATACATATTACATATTACTAAATATTACTAAGTTATGCTAATTCCTTTGTTTTCTGTTATGTAATCAACACTACTTAGTATTAATTACTAATATTTCTTTCAAGGATTAAGTATGTGCACTCTAATTTGTTATTAATACTTTAATTGTTAGATATCAAGAAACGAGATTTTACAACTACTTCTTGGCTTGAAACCTTACCTACAGAAATCTTGGTCAGGATTTTAAAATATCAGCGGATCTAGGAAAATATTTTGGGTATCGGCTTAGTTTGTCGCCGATTTCATTTGATTATCACAACATGCCCAAAACTCTAGTCCACTTTAGAGTCAAGTGTAGAATTCAGCATAGAATCATTCAAACGCATCATGATTCATGCTCGAAATTTTAAAGTTTTAGCTTTAAAATACAAAATACTTGCAAAAGGCTTTAGAGTATAATAGCCCAGACAGGTTTATAGAGGGATATTTTTTTTCGTGTATAAATATTTAAGAGCTTTATCTATTCTACAACACATCTATTGTTGACTTGACTTTCGTACAAAGTATGCCTCTCTTAAAGAAACTTACTCTTGAAGGATGCACAAGCATTCCACCTGAAAATATGCTTAATACCCTGAAAAAATGCATTGAAAGTTCTGGATGTTTCCAACTGCTTACAATTGGACGGTGATCATTAAATAGATATTTGAAGCTGAATGGAGCTGCCGATGTTCTCCAGAATTAGTAAGCGACGTTTTATACAGCTCACAACATCTTTCTTACTTAGCTGTAATTCCAATTTTCTGGGGATCTCAACCCGATTTTTGGGCTGATATCGTAAATGGGCATAGAAATGTAAGATTTAGGGAGAGCAGTATGCTTCAAATGTGATCATACTCAAAGATTTCGTTAGTGCAAAGTGGCAAACATGATGTGAATGATTAAATAAACATTTTTGTGAACATAAGCACCTCAACTCTTTTTTACTGTAATTGTATATGTCATATTTTATCTTGATTTTGTAAAGCGCCTAGAACAGTTAGTGCTGTAAATGCTATATAAATCTAGCTTATTATAATGTTTCTTATGTGAATACAGATGTTCATGACCTCCCCAGTAAAATTATATTGTGATCACGCTGTGATCACAAATCACGCCTGTGATCACTCTTGTTATTACTCCTTTTTTCGTGATCACGTCCTTGACACTATGTGATAACCCCTTGATTGGAGTGATCACGGGTGTGATTGTGATTGTGATTGAGCCATGATAAATGATAAGCGATGCATACTGTTGACGATTTTGCTGCTATAAATTGCATTACAACTTGATCGGCTGTAAATAAGTAGATGTATTTTAAGTTTAATGCAGTCGAAGTTTACTTACAAGATTTGGCATCGTGGTACGCTGAGTTCCAGAAACTCAAATTTAAAGCCAAAGCCTACACACATGCAATATGGCATTGACATGAAGATGAAGCAATATCAAAGTTTGTTGAACAAATGCGTACTGAAGGTATTCACATAGATTTGAGAATATGTGGGATTTTTATATTACTAGAAAATTTCTAACTAGCTGCTTCCTCTGACCGGATTGGCACAATTTGGACCAGACAATGTGGTTGTTGAGGTAAAGTGTCTTTCAGCCTCCACAGAATTCACACCCTTGGAGGCTGCAAGACACAAGCAGTATGACTCAAACTTTGCCTTCCGAGAATTGAATGGGAAATTACAAATGAAGTCCAACCACAGGTTCCACTATCAGATCTTGATGCAAATGGCTGTTACAGGAAACTCAGTTTGGTACATGGTGGTCTTTACCAGTACATGAACGGCAGTGGAATATATTAGAGTTCGACCCGGTCCAGACACTGTATTTCTCGTGCACTTAATTTCTGCCGTACATAATACTATTTAGTTCTACATTGAAGCGGCACTTGATTCAGACAGCGTATTTTATATACCAAACAAAACATTGCCGAACCTATTTTAATAACCGTGGCGACTGGGTCATAGCTTACTAGTCCTGCCATTTTTATTTTTTTAAGTCATATCGAGATTTCAGCATGAAGGAATCAAAGCTATCAGGTGTTCGTAAATTGCTTTTAAAGCAATTAGGCATGGAATACAAAGAAAGGATGCAAACGCTCATTACATTAAGAAAAAGATGATTGATGATATTAACGTGTTTAGTTTGGCTTCTGGTGCTTCATGTTAAAACACAGAAAGTACACCATCGATCTTGCAGAAAATTAAAGAAGAATGACGGCTGGTCACGAAGAACCTATACCACCTGAATGTTGACTACATATTTTTTATATTGTGCTGGGAGAGGTTATTATTATTATACTATAGCCGAGATGTTTGGACTGGGTGTGTCGGCAGTTCTAGAGATTTTCACTGAAGTATGTAAATCAATAATTGATAACCTCTGGCAGGATTGCATCACGAAATATATGCCAAATACTGTTGAAGAGTTCAAAGTAAAGATGGAGGACATTAATAATATGTGGCAATTCCCCTTCTGTTGGGCTGCCATTGATGGATGTCACATAGGAATACCATAACTTTAAGAACTTTTACTTGGTTGTCTTAATAGCTATGGTAGATTCAAGGTCAAGATTCATTTGGGGCAGCAGTTTTTTTCCTGTAAATTTACATGATACAATAATTTTCCAGGCTACAAACATACGGGAAAACATAAAAGAACATGATTTTATACCAGATATTGGTCATAAAGTAGCTGGTGTTACTCTTTGTCCATTGATTATTGGTGATTCAGCATTCCCATACACCAGCTATTTAACCATCATCAATACTACAGTACATTGGTAACCTGCTACTGTGATACTGGTACTTTTATTAATCTGCCAAAGATAGGCCACAGAGAGAAATAGAAAGAAATAAACAAGAAATAAACAAGCCTTGAACAAGCAAGACAAGGGGAATACAAACTACACTGCACAGAATACCAAGACAAATACCAAGGAAGCGCATCCCTATAATGCGCATCATATGCTTAAACGTGTTTCTAACTTAGACATCCTTATATAGGAACACTTCTTCTCTCTGGGCAAGCCTGCCCTTCAACATATTGAATATTGTTGTTGTTCTTGATGAATTTTTGATTTTTCATGCCTTATGATTGCAATTTTAGAGGAAGGAATATTCGTATCGTATTTCTAGGAACTAATTGATAAATTCTAACAAAAATTAATCAAAAATGACTTGTAAAATCCGTGAAAAGAATAAATATTGTTTTTAGATTGTAAGCCGACGTGTAAATGTATTTACAGTTGTTCTTTAAACTAGAAAAAGGTACACTGAAATGCACTTAAAGGTGAAATTTATTTAGATATTCAAGCTTTGTAAAGACAATTAAATTTTCCGATTTAGTTGACTTTACAAACTTTCATGTAGTCATTAAATTTCACATAAATTTCCATGACTCCTTAAAATATCTGAAATTTACTCTTTCACAGTATTTACAAGTTTTCTTAAAAAAATCTTAAATGGGTATTTTGTAACCTTTAAGAAGTCCTGTAAAGTCACGGAAAGTTCAAGTATCAGGATCCTTAAATTTGACAACAAAGGCACTGGAATTTCAACTTTTGTGATCTTTTGGCTACATTTTGGACTCACTTAAATCCATTATTTCACCTTGTGTCAACTAAGACTTTTTGATATATATCCCATATATATCCCATAGATTAATTTTTTCTTGAAATAATCACTTGAGAGAATAATGTCCACCAAATCGCCCAACCAACTGTCTTTCCAATTTGCCCTTCTTCAACAATACTTTTTTTCTTTGCCTTTCTGTTTCTTTTTGGGGTCATCTAAGTTATCATTAAGATCGCATTCAACGCCACTTGCATCACATTAAGATCTATTCTCGTCAATACTGTAAAAGGGAATTCCATACATTAATGAACAATCAAGAATTCTAAATCAAATTATTTGAAGCTATTATATCGGTTGTGGATTGATTTAGATCTTGTAAAACTCAAGTTTCCCAGCCAATCCAAATCTAAAAATGAGGTCACATGACAACCCTTGTAAACCTCATACAAACTTAAAGCACGAGGAGGGTTTGAATATTCAGAAGAGAAAACAGGGGTTAAAATACAATGAATATAGCATGGCATCTTTCCCGAGATACAACAAACTGCAATTTGAGGTTAGATGTTTGCAGTTAGAGGGCATACATTTCTTGACATTTAGCACAACGTTTTTGACGTTGCTATAAGAACAGGAATTATGGGTAATTTTATCAAGAAAATGGCGGCTGCAACAAGGTTGGTTTAGTTTGCAATCGTTCTTTTAATTATTTTTAGAGAAAACATAAATATTGGCCGTATTTTGAACTTAGGCAAGACTTCAATGACATTCTTACTGTCATGCAATAAAATGACAGTAGCTCAGATTCTGACAGCAGTGATGAAGATGATCTAGATTTACTTCTTTACGATTGTATGTTCCCCCAAAAGCCAAAAGCCAACATTCCAAGGATTAACCTTGAAGATGTGAAGAGATGTTTAGGTAAGTTATGTGTTATAAAGTATGAGAATCTTAACCAAAAATTTGCTTACTTGTCTAATACAACCAGCATTTATTGTCCAGATTTCAGAAGAGGGACATGTACCACCTGCTCAAAGCCTTAGACATCCCAGAATGTTATTACTGTTTGGAATTGAAGCTCTTATGATACTTGTAAGAAGGTTGGTTTATCTGAATAGGTGGTGCAACTTGGATGACACCTTTGGAAGGGGTGAATATGAACTAAGTTTAATCTTTCACAAGGTATTTAATGAAATTAAGCTGTAGACACATTATACTGCATAGTGGAGTCAAACCTAACATTAATATTTAGAATTGTATTTTTTAGATAATTGATGATTTACATGATCGTCTTGGTCATCTATTACAATCACTGGATTTAATTTGGTTGGACCCAGAACTATTTTCAGCAGCAATTTATAATAAAGGTTCACCTCTAAACCAATGTTGGGGATTTATAGATGGCACTCCAAGGCCATTTGCACGTCCCATCAGAAATCAAAGGATTATGTACAGAGGGCATAAAAGAATTCACTGTATAAAATTTCAGGTATTTAATATATTTACCATACACAAGAGTGATTTTCCATTTTCTATGAAAAACAAAGAATGAAAAGAAAACTATTTGTGTGGAATTTAAACTAACCTTTAGACCATTATTTCATGGACAACAGGAAATCATTGCGTTGAGTTGTTTATCTGAGTGTACTTAACATTGAATTATTGATTCAATTCATATTTATTCTGTTCAGGTACCAAATGGGCTGATTGCTCACATGTTTGGGTCAATTGAAGGAAGACGCCATGATGCATTCATGCTTGGGGTAAGTGGGTTAGCAGTCAAATTGCAAAGACTACAGAAACCAAATGGAGAACCGTACATTATCTATGGATATCCTGCCTATGGGCTTATACAAAATATATTATCACGTTTTCGTGGAGTCCGCTTAACTCATAATGAACAGGAATTCAACACTGAAATGAGTCATCAAGTCAAAGAGTGTGTTGAGCGGGTATTTGGAAAAAGATATCCAAAACTTTGCTTATCTTGACTTCAAAAAAAGCTTAAAGGTCTTGCTGCAACCAATTGCAAAGTACTATTTGGTTGACACTATTTTGACCAATTACCATACCTGTTTGTACGGATCTCTAACTGGTACATATTTTGAACTAGACCCCCCTACACTTGAGACATATCTTTCAAATCATTAGTTGTAACCATGCAATGTTACTCAATATATTTTGTAAGTTTTACAGAACAAGGAACACTGTTTTAGCAAATCAAGCATTTAGTGTTCACTGTCATAACATTTACGAAACTAATGTAGACAGGATTGAAATAACATGAACTGATATAGTAGAAACAGTAACCCATGAAAAAATTTGTAGTAGGTCAACCCTAACTATTTTAGTTTTGAATCAAACAAATAACTACTTAACAGAGTCTACTCAGTCTTTCTACTCAGAGTTTGTCTTTCGACACAGAAAAAAAATTATCCTCTCCTCCAGCTCAAGGTTTTGACGTCCTGAAGTGTTTATGCATAAATTAATATGAGTACGCATGCGTAATAAACTTCACTTCGGAGTCAGAACCTCGTGCTTAGTTGTCACTTATTTTAAGAGCGAAGCTCTCTAATTTTCGAGATGCAGGATGAAAAAATTCAAAATTTTATTAATCATATCCGGATATAGGTCTAGGGCAACTATTACCAGAAATAATATTTTGACTTTCAATTTCTATTTTTTTTCCTGTGAACCAGGGCAATTTCAAATTCGAGTGTTTTCAGAGCACTTTCACCCAGCATGTTTCAGAAACGTCCTAAAATCGAAAACTTAACGCACGAAAATACCAAAGTTTGAATAACTAGATAATAAAGATCATTTTCAAATGCTAACCGTTGAATTCGGACCATTATTCGGTATTTTACAGATGTTTTAATTACGAGCAATTTTTGATCATCGAATACATAGACAACTTTGAAGGAGTATATCGCCACTTGGTACATGGCTTTCATTGATAATATCATATCCCAACAATAAAAAGACTTCTACTCTTTAGGAATATCCAATAACATTTTGGGGCAATTCAAATTCCAACCCTCGAGAGCTTGATAACTTAGTGCCGCTGAATGTCAAAAATCACGCAATTTTCATACCTTTCAGTCACGGAGCAATCACTTCCCTGTTACATAATAAAATATTTCAAAGATTATAAAGCAAAGTAGACAATAATGAAGATAACTGCACATACTTACTTAATATTTCTTCAATTTTCCAGCACTTTTGGTCATCTGAGATCAAAACAGCCGTCAAAACACATACTTTTCAGATGAATCTTCCAAAATACTTCCTTCGATAAGATGAGTAAATCATAGCGATCTTTCTCTGAGCATAATTAAGGTAATTTTAAAGCAATTTTCTCTCCAATCAGCCATTTATAGCAAGGAATAGGTAAGGTAACTCAATGAACACTCTTGCAAAGTAACGCAAGCGTGACATTTTCAACCAAATCACGTGGTCAGTTTCAGTCGTATCCATGGTAACGGTATGCCTATGTGTCACGCTTGCGTTACTTTGCAAGAGTGTTCATTGAGTTACCTTACTACCTTACTGCAGAAAGCCTAAAGTGAGCAATTTAATGAGTCCTCCTTCAAATCTCCTGATTGGAGAAAATCTTTCTAACAAATCATAGCTTTGGTCACAAATCGCAAGCTCCCACTGAAACTTTCAACTTAGGGTCACAGTCCTATAAAGGATCATAAGAGTAGTACTAATTTTGATGCTAGCTACGTACCATCGCCAGAAATAGCAGCCATTTTGAGCCCACAATAGGTCAGCGACTCACCATGAGTAACAAAATAGTTTCGTATACTTAAATTCTTACAAAAGCCCAAATCAATCTATTAAGTGGCAGTTCGCCTAAAAGCAGTACATCGGTTTCGCGATTTTGTGGATAAACGTGTTTGGTATCAAAGTAATGAAAGCTGACTTTGTTTGGTGATTAAGCTTTTTTCGTTTCGCTACAGGCATTTTTCAATTTTTGCTGAATTTTTGGCTAAAGACTAAGATCTCGCAAACTCAAATGCAAAATCCTGTCACAAATAAGGGATTATTCAAAATAATCTATCTTTACATTGGGAATGAAAGGGATCCAAGAGATGAACAAGATTTGCCCCGAGCAGAAAATATAACGTCAAGAAAACGAACAATTCTCAAAAGTAGGGTAAATATCTGACCAGAAAAACAGTTCTAGAAAACGTTCCAGCCTTGATGTGTCAGATTATGGCCTGAAACACTGCTCTGTAGCCTTGATTCTAGAGAGATACACGCCAAGGTGACACAATTAGGGTGTTTGATTCTCATGCTCGAGATTTATTTGGCCTACCCAATCCTCAAGGTACTTCTGTACTCTTAATTATTGATAACTTTATTGATTTAATTAATTACTTCCGGTTTCATGCCATAATCCGACACAAGTGCAGTCTTTTTAACTGATGTCCAGAGATTCATTTCACTTTGCTGTACAAATGAAATGAAAGTCAAATGCTAACTCTTTCTTTGGTTCCCGCTCAAGGAAAAACGTTATAATTAAGCAAGGGTGCATGGTACTTATTTTGAGGAAGAGTAGCTTTAAAGCTGATGATGTTCTTTATATCTTGCAGTTTCATTGGGAGAACAGTAATACAATATTTGTTACCAACAAATAATTGGGTTACATGACAAATATGAACAGCCCCCACCTCTGCCAATGTTTGAAGGTTTTGGGGCCAAAAGACCCCAAAAAGAAAGTATGGCCGATGTCGTCACCAATGCTGCTCAAGCAGTGGCTAAAGCATTTGCCACTCCACCAGCAGTTGAGGTACGTACATACTGGTTATGCATGCATGTGTTAGATTATTGATTTATAATAATTCTGTTTCAATTTCTGTTTCTTCTGTTTCATATCCAGGGGCTCTTCAGGATCTAATGATTCAAGAAATGAAGTTTAAGGCAGCTGAACTGAAGCAAATCGGTGCAATAAGCAAAGCACAATTCCAGGAGAAGCAATCACATTTTCTTAAGGATTTAGAAAATTGAAAATTCATCTATTTTGTTATTCATTTACAAACGATCCCTTTCATTGAAAGAATATAGGCAACTAAATTAGTCTTTCAGTTCAGTTTACTGTTTCTGTTCGATAGTGTATATACATTTATCGCTACAAATGTTGTATGATATCTATCTTCTTGCTCAAAAAGGGAATTGATTACTGATAGATACAGAAGAGGATTATCTTTCTAGTCCACACCTACATCTATATGTAATTGACTTAATTTTTGTGGTTACTGGCTTGATTACTGTAATGTATTCAGTATATGATGCACATGCGCAATAAAGTTGTCTTGTGGCTGCACGTGGCCTTGTGTGGTTTTGTGTGTGTAGCTCTGCGCAAGATACGACATTTTTGGCAAGGATGTCCTGAAGAAGTAAATTTCGATGGCAAAACAAAGTTAAGTCAAAGTGCTAAGCAGTGTATAAGCGGGAGTTCACAAGAATCAAATTTTACATCAAAAACATCGAAGTTGAAGTGTTGATTACGAGCCATCATGCCTGGTGACGAAGTCGCATCATCTCAGTCTGCTCAATTTGAATTGGTCAGCGGTTGTCATGCAAGCATGGCGTCTTTTTCTTAGCTCCCGCTTTCACGTATATTTTACTGTCTTTTTTCTTTATTCTTGTCGATCTATGTATAATCCAGCTAAAAGACATAGCTTGGATACCAGAAAGAGATTAAATTACAAGTTCATATGGACACACTATGGAACAATCTATCTATGGAAAGATGAGAATAGTCACGCTATTCGCATTTCTTCCCTCCAAAACCTGGAAAACATTGGATTCCAAAGACCTGCAAGACCTAGCTTGAATAATCTTCCAGATTATGATCATGATCCAGCATAGAACTGTAACTTAGCTATCTTCTGCTCAATCTGCAGTAAACCAATCAGAAGAAATGGTAGGAAGGTAAAGTGCAATATATGTAATACATATTGTCATTTTAAATGTTCCTCCCTTTCCCTTAAGGATTACAAATTTCACCAAAATAATAATTTTCATAACTGGTCTTGTCAGGCTTGCAGCCTTTTACTTTTTCCTTTCCATGGTATCAACAATAAGGACCTACTGAAGCTTGCATTTAATAGCAATGCAAGCTGCTTATGTTCACATAACTTAGTTGATAGAAGTTTAGAAGACCTTCCTTTATTTCATATATCATCAAATTTAAATAATATTCCCCATGTCTCTGAAATTGATCCTGAGTACAACATTCCCTCTAGAGTGAATTTTGATTACTACAACATCTATGACTTTCATAGCTCTACTGAAATTGGTGGTGCTATAGCAAATAATTCTTTTTCAATCTTGAAGTGCAAAATTAGAAGTATACAAGCCAACTTTGATAAGCTATGTCAATTATTAAATGATATGAAACATACCTTCAGTATTATTAGCCTCTCTGAGACTAAATGCTTCTAATAATTATGTTAATTTAGATATACTTGAATATTCATTTGTCTCACAGCCATCTTCACAGAGAGCAGGTGGTTTTCATATACGTCATGATCTCAGCCTATGTTCAGTTGAACCAGAAGTATTATGGATTGAAATAGATAATAAATTGAGCAGTAATATTGTTTGCAGCATAATTTATAGACATCAAAATTCAAATCCTGAATGTTTCTGTCTAAATTATATAAATCCATTGATAAAATACACCATGAAAGCAAACTGTGTGTGATGGCTGGTGACTTTAATCTTGATCTATTGAAGTATGACAATCATACCCTCACAGAGGACTTCATTAATACATGAAATTCTTATTTTTTTGGACCACATATTCTGAAACCAACAAGAATAACTCACCATACAGCTACCCTTATAGACAACATATTCTATAATTCAATAGACTACACCTCACTTAGTGGAAACATCTTACATGATCTTACAGATCATTTACCTAACTTCCTCATCATTAACAATCTATCATCGTCAAGCAACACAGAAAAAAAATCTACAAACGGGATTATTCTAGATATGATGAGGAAGCTGTAAAAAAAGAGATTGACTCTATTGACTGGTCTACAATTTTTCATGGATCAGATGCAACTCAGATGTTTGATGTGTTCTATTCTAAGATTACAGATATTATTAATACTCATGCTCCATTGAAACCTCTGTCTAGAAAAGAAACAAAATTTCATTCCAAGCCATGGATAACTAAAGCCTTGAAAGTTTCATTTGGTAAGAAAAACAAGTTATAAAGAAAACAACTAGCTTCTTGTACAATAAATACAGACTTAATAGGAACAAGTTAAATATTCTCTTAAGAGCATCCAAGAGAAAATACTATAAGGAATATTTTACGTGTAGTAAAGCCAATACAAAGCAAATTTGGAAAGGCATAAGGCAAATAATAATCATTAGAACAAAAGGACAGATAACTCCAAGGAAACTGCAAACAAAATGATCATGTAATTAATGACCCTAAGGCTATTGCTAATGAATTTAACAATTACTTCTCTACTATTGGCAAAAAATTTGGCTTCAACAATACCATCAACTGAAAGAGGTTTCGAAACCTTTTTGAATAATCCTCAATTATCTAGTTTTCTTCTGTCACCTACAACGGCAACTGAAATAGAAAATATTGTTTCAACTTTTAGTTGTTCCAAGTCATGTGGTCCATACAGCATACCTATACGTTTACTCAAATCGCTTAACGCAGCTATTTCATATCCACTGGAGTTACTCTTTAATAAGTCATTCCAATCTGGGGCCGATTGTACTAAGGGTGAATAGCGCTATGCAGCGGATAAATCCTTATCCAGCGTATAAAATCTATACAAAATCTATACAGTGGATAACTCTTATCTGATGGTTAACTTTATCCAACCTTCGTACAACCGGGCCCTGGTGTTGACCCTGACCAGTTTAAGATTGCAAAAATTATACCAGTCTTTAAGGATGGGTCAACCTCTTCAGTTTTAAATTATAGACCGATTTCTTTATTGTCAATTTTTAACAAAATTTGTGAAAAACTAATGTATAAAAGGCTAGTAAGCTATCTCAACAGACACTGTATTATAAATAATAATCAATTTGGCTTTAGATCAAGACATTCTACATCCCATGCCCTCTTGCTATTGACTAACAAAATTCAAAAAGCTATTCACAGGGGTACTTACTCTTGTGGCATTTTTTTTAGATCTCAGTAAAGCTTTTGACACTGTGGACCATAATATACTGTTATCCAAACTAAAATATTATGGTATACGTGAAACTGCATTCGACTGGTTTATGTCATATCTTAGTGATCGAAAATAATTCGTGCCAATAAGATAATAAATGAAGGTAATCAGGTCAAATATCTTGGCTTGATTATCGATGCCAATCTAAACTGGAAAGCCCACATATACGAATTGGGTAAAAAGATAGCAAGAGGTGTTGGAAGACACTCCGGAATTTATCAAGTCCCGATTTACCGTCTACGAAAACTTATGATGAGCTTAATACCCTGTTGATGAATCATTTTAAGTTCAAACCATCGGTGATTGCTGAAAGATGTAAGTTTAACAACTGCTATCAATAAGAGAATCAAGGTATTACCACCGTGTGCATAATTACGCGTCCAGCCAGACTAAAGTCTCGATTGGGATTTTGGTCAATAGGCTACCAAAAATCCAGACAGAGACAGAGTTTTCTATACAATGTCTGTACACTTTGCTGGCTTTCCGGTAGCCTATTGACCAAATCCCAATCGAGACTTGAGTCTGGCTGGATGCATAATTATACACACGGTGGTAATGAATTTATTGTTGAAATCAAGAAGTTATCTGAACATTGTGAATTTGGCACATTTTTAAACGATGCACTTCCTGATCATCTTGTCTGTGGATTGCACGTAAAATACAAGCAAATTCAACTTAAACTTCTCGTCGGACATGAACTTGACTTCAAGAAAGCTTGTGATATCGCTTTGAACATGGCAATGGCTGGTAAAGACACCCGTGAAATGCAAAAAGATAGCCAAACACACGAAAAGGTCAACAGTGTCAAATGTAAACCTCATAAGGGAAAATCAGAAAGCATGAAAAAAACGGAAAACACACCGAAAAAGCCAAAACAAAAACACTTCCCAACAAATTGTTACCGTTGCTGTGGTAAGCATTCTCCTCAGTTGTGTAAGTGGAAAAATGAAGAATGGTATTATTGTCACAAAACTGGTCATCTTGCTAAAGTTTGTCGATGTAAAAATAGCCAGCAACCCAAAATTCAAGCAACTCAACTAACTTAGTGAATCCTGCAGTAGAGGAAGATGAGAATCTTGGAATTTTCAGAACAATGCTAGAGAACAAAATTCATGATTCAGGTTACTTTGTTGATGTTGAGACAGAAGGAGTATCAGTTAATATGGAACTGGACACAGGAACAGTTGTTCTATTCTCCTGGAAAGTATTTACTCAGAAAAATGTTCTCACATGTAATTAAAGCCTACTAGAAAAAGCTTCAAGCTTATGGAGGTGAAAAGTTATCACTTCGTGGAGAGTTAGAAGTATGGAAGCCAGGAATCTACCCTCCCACTAGAAGGTGGTGGTAGAAGACAATAAATAAGAACTTCTTGGCCGGAATTGGCTTTAACAAATCAAGCTGGACTGGAACAGTACATTTTCTCTCAAAAACATGCACAAATCAAAGAGAGGAGCTACTAAGTAATCACAAATCAGTATTTGCTGAAGGTTACGGAAAGATTAAACATTTTTAAGCACACATCAGTGTCAGTGATAATGTCCATCCTTCCTTCCTTCCTTCCTTCCTTCCTTCCTCCCTCCCTCCAACCCTACCCCCCTCCCTCCCTCCCTTACCCTCTACAAGTTGTTTCCCCCCGTTCTGTACCGTGTATTTGCTAACCAGCTAACCTTGCGGTCATGTTGTTTGTGCATGCATGTGTCGCGAGTGTGATGTTCTTCTGTTCTATTGCCGTGTTTAATTCTCATCAATTGGTGAGTCTTTTATTGCTTGCCTGCTTGCATTTTGTTCATGTATCGTTATGTTGTTCTGCGTTATTTAGAGGTTAATGCATGCAGCCAGTGAATTATCGGGATTTATCTTCACGAGTTTGCTAACAATGAACGAGAAATTTTAAATACTGCAAGAGGCGTTAGCCGAGTGCAGTATGAGAAAATTTCAAGTTCATTGTTAGTAAACGAGTGAGGATAAATCCTGATAATTCATAAGCAAAGAGTGCGTTAACCTATTTATGATTCAATTTGAATACACTGCAGAAGCAGGCTAATTAAAACTGTCAGTCGACGGTCGACATCGAAGCTCACTAGAGATAACTCATCACTCAAAATAGTAAGACTTAAGCTTAATTCAAAATTAGTTTAATAGCATTTGGTAATTTTAACAATACAAAATAAACTTTTCAAAAGAAAACTAGTAGAAAAGTACCGTGATACAAGAACTTTAGATTAAGATAATAGACAGTTCTCAGAATCCATGTTTACAACTTGCTCGGTAAAATTGAAATCGTCCATATAATCAAGGACTACTTTTTTGGATTGCTAAAAGTGATTTAGCACTGAGTCCTAGAACTCTGTTAGTGAAAGGACTAGAAAATTATCGCTGGAGTTTTGGATATTGGTTTAAACTGGCGACTTACGGTTGAAACTGCTAAACTCAGACTTGAACAAGAAGTAGTTTTTGTCGCGTGTATTTTCTTCGATTCTTGATAAAGTATCTTTGCCCCATCTGAGAGAACTTGTGGCGACAGACTTTCTAAACTTTCTATGAGATACGTTTTGGATAACCAGTCTAAAAAACAGTAAATATTAAGAGAAATTTGGAAAGCCGGCGAACTCTGTTTTTAAGCCGTTGAAATATGTTGATCTCAGTAAGCTCCAAAACCTTTTAAGTATGCTTAATGATCATCTCTTTTTCAAAAAATCCTCAAATTTATCACCAGGAACATTTTTTCTTTTCAACTGTGCTGTAATGCCGTAGATTGTATATATTTATTGCATAGTATTATTGCATAGTGTTGTCACGTCATAACAACGCGTCACGTGTTACAAACTGACAATCAGAAAATCAGAATTGTACAGTGTATGAAAATTGAATAATAAAGGATTTCACTGTATAAGTCTGTATGTATATTCGCCTATTCTATGGAGTGTAAAACCATTGATGATTACTGAAGATTAAACTAGTGTAAAGTCACACTCGACTCCTAAGTAAATCAACCGCATAACCATCGTTACACTCATAAGTGAATGCGACTGGATTATACTAGATTAACATGAACATGAATTGCGAGAGATACTATTTACAGATCAATCTCTTATTCTCGTGCTTTCTTGAACGCTCTTGCATGGCTTAGAGCGCAATCAGTATATTAGTTCCGGGATGTTCACGTTGTACATTACGTGACAATGTATTTTTTTAATCAAACACAGAGTTGTGGAAGAAGGCACCTCATCTGACCAAGAAAGAGATAACGAAAGGTCAGTGATATAGGACGTGAATCTACAATTTTAAAGCTAAATGGAGGATTGTTGTGATTGGGTTATTACTAAACGCTTTTTCATCTTTTTGTAGCACTGAAGATTCAGATGACGAATTCTCCTTGAAAAGCTTGCAAGAAACGAACATTCGTTACTTGAGAGGAAATATAAATTTACCAGACGTGCCATATGAAGACAAGTTCTCCAACAAAGTATTAACAGAATTCTTACTGAATGCTCCTAAAATTTGCCATATGCACAAAAGAACGCCCAACTGTTTGTCAAGTTAACGCTGTGTTTACAATGGACAAAGAAGCCTTAAACGACGATAATGACATCAAATCTGACGATTTTGCATGGTGCAACAGCGGAACAAAGAAACACAAAGTAGTACTCAATAGCAAACAGTATCACTTATCTAAAACATACTTTGTCCACAAAAATACAAGGATTTCAAGCGGAGAGTAGCAGTTGCAATGACGAAAACCGCGAGAAATGCCAGTACATCATGGTGTGTTATTGGTTTGAGAATAGAGAACACTCCGTTTCTCCCAACAAAAAGCTTAGAACTCAGAAATCCACACTAAATTCAATAGTGCAAAAGCTAAAAAGTGGATCAAGTGCCCGTGATATATACCGTGAAACACGGAATGATGCCGAGGAAATTTTAGAGGCAATAACATTGTCGTCCTTACCAAAAATGGTAAAGCAAATTCAGAAAATTAAAGAACGCTCAAATGAAGTCAAGCACTGTGTCAAGTCTCGCCAAAAAGGATGAGCTTTATACAGTGATTTTGAAGTGCATCGACGAAAGCCGTTCCGAAAAGGAAAGGTTCCTTCAATTTGTAAGGGGCCCCCCAACCACTTGCATTTCTTTCCGACAGTAGGCAGTTAAATGATATTGAATGATCCACTCAAACCTGGAGTTCTGAGCATTGACATGATGTATAACTGTGGTGCATTCTACATCACACCCACAACATATAAACACCACATGCTTGTTTCACAAAGAACAAGAAAACATACCGTTATGCTTGGACCAACCATTATCCACAAACACAAAGATGCTGAAGCATTCAGCTACCTTGGCAGCTGTCTGACTCAATTAAAGCCAACACTGACAAAATATCATTGCAGTAGGATCTGACAGGGACAAGGCCCGAACACAGCTTAAGCCCTTCTTTTTCAGGTGCCGTATTTATAGCCTGTAAGAAGCATTTCGAGGATGACTTAAAGAGAAAGCTCACAGAGCTAGGCATCAACGGGGTCCAAAGAACTGAAATTCTTATGGATATTATGGGATCGGACATCACTAAAGAGAGAGGGTTAATAGATCGAAAAAGTGAGCGAGAATTTGATAGAGATTTAGACGCTCTAGAAAAAGTGTGGAATGATCGAGAAAAGGAAGCACAGGAAACCAATTATCCACAATATCTCGTGGTTCAAAAGATACCAAGCAGCTGATATAAAACAAATGTTGTTATACCTATTAGACGAGATGTCGGTCTTGGATATGACTATTATTATAACAATGATGCAGAGTCTATCCACAGAAATTTGAAGATCCGCCAAAATTTCCGAGCAACTGATATGCCCACAGTCATTGACAACATAACAAATGAAAAAGATGTGAATCGTGTGTGCATAGAAGATGCCATCATTGGCAATGGTCCTTACAAACTTGCTCCTGAATTTCAACACTTTTTAATTGACAAACATGAGTGGACAAAGATGACGACAGGGGAAGGGATAAAGTTAAGTTGTTTATCCCCAGACTTCTGTCAAAACCACGCATAATGTACATACTGATTAACAATGGCGGACTGATGAGGTCGATTTATTTGATAGTAAATCAGGAGGATTTTAGGCTTTAAATGGCAACAAATCACAGTAAAGAGTAGTTCGAGATACAAGCAACAATGTTTGGGGTGGTTCCACAAGAGCAAGTTTCTTTAAAGGATGTTCTTTTCTGACCAAATCTAATTATAAATAGCAGAAGAGAGCACTAATTAAACAATAGAAAACAAAGTATTTTGTTCCTGTGCATACTCTATTCTTTCGCGTTCCTATAAATCCTATAATTTGTGTGCACTTTTACAGCATAATAATATCATTAGCATAATCATGGCAGAAGGTAACGCTTTTAGAGCTCCTAGATATTGGATTATTTTGCTCTATTTCTATATATGTTTCTCTGGTGTACTCCTTCCCAAGGCTTATTCTGACCTCAATATATCTGGTAGTGTCCTATTCTTCACCTCGCATGGTTTGACGACAGTGAAAATCCAAAGTTTTAATCGTCGGGCATCGAACTTGACACATGCAAAGAATCTCCAATTGCCAAATTCAAGACGTCTACTCCTTGGATGCCACTTTATAATAAATTCCTCTGTCTCCTTACTTCTTATTCGTCTCGCAAATGATGTTGAAATTCAACCTGGTCCTGTTGGCTCCTCTAGCTCCTATGAAAACCTACCTAATCTTAAGGACTTGTTATCAAAAAATGGGCTCAAGATTATTCATCAAAATATCAGAGGCCTCGTGGTGAATAAGGATAGTTTATGCCAAATAATCGACAATTCCAAGCATATAGACATCATATCCCTCAGTGAGACTCATTTATCAGACAGTGAAGAGGCTCAAGTCCAACTAGTTGGCTATACGTTTATTAATAAACCTAGGAAGACAGGTAAAGGTGGAGGAGTGGGAGTTTATATTTCTTCTACTGTCCCTTTTCATAGAAGATTGGACCTGGAACGAGATGGGATTGAATGTATCTGGATAGAGATTTTATTTCCAAAATCAAAGGGCATCCTTATTGGTTTTATCTATCGCCCCCCGAATTCTTCAAAGCATCTTTGTGCAAATTTCGAAAGCAAAATGGAATCCATGCTTTCTGCTGTATCATCTGAAAACAAAGAATGTATTTTGACAGGCGATATGAATTGCAATTATTTGGTAAGCTCAGATAATAAAGAACTGAAGGCAATTCTATTGTCTTTTGGCCTAAAACAGCTAATCAAGGATCCCACGAGAATAACGCAAGAATCAAAAACACTGATAGATGTGATCCACACTAATCACCCTCAGAATGTGTATGGTGTTAAAGTTATTCCCGCTGGCTTAAGTGACCACGATATGATTGGTTGTGTTCGAAAGCTGCATAACCATAAATACCAGCCAAGAACTATTACTTGTCGAAATTATGCAAATTATGATCCCACATCATTCTGTAATGATTTACGGTCCAACAGTTTTGAGCCTGTCTTTAAACCCTCCTGTGTTAATGAAGCATGGTCTTTTCTGAAAGCTGTTTTGAAAGAATGTATTGATAAACATGCGCCAACTATCAAGAAAAGGATCAAAGGGAAACTTTGTCCATGGCTTACACAAAATGTAAAGCAGGAAATGAATACCAAAGACCAACTTCTGAGAAAAGTGAGAAAGACAAATCGAGAAATTGACTGGTCTTCGTATAAGCGCCAACGCAACAAAGTCAATGGTATGGTCAAAAATTGCAAAACCAAGTATCACCGTGATCTTTTAGAAGAGAATGTGGGTTCACCCGACAAATTCTGGTCAACTATTAAAAAGCTGTATCCTACAAAGTCCGCAAAGGAGCCAGGTGCGGCTTTTCTCGTTAACGGAGCAAAAATCACAGATAAAGGGGTTATTGCTAATTTGTTTTGCAAATTCTTCACTGATGTTGCGGGAACTCTTTCCTCTCTGCAACTTTGTTTGGAAAAAGCCCACTACAATTAACATTCAGCAGTCGCAAGAGAACTTTGAATTTAGAGCAGTCTCGGAAAAGGATATCTTTAAAGAATTAAAGAGCCTCAAAAGAAAGAAGTCCTCTGGCCTTGACAATTTTCCTCCTGGGATGTTAAAAGACGCTGCAAGTATAATAGTCAAGCCTCTTACATATATAATCAACTTATCTCTTGCAACAGGGTCTATACCTACTGACTGGAAAGCGGCTAAAGTAATACCACTTTTTAAATCTGGTTCAGTGGCCGAGATTGACAACTATAGGCCTATATCAATACTTCCATCAATGTCAAAGATCTTGGAGAAAGTGGTATTCAAGCAGTTGAAGGCACATTTTGAACTGAATAGTCTGCTCTCTCATTTCCAGTATGGTTTCCGTCGCAAACGCTCTACTGAACTGGCAGTTACACATCTTACTGATGTTATCAGAAGAGAAGCTGAAAATGGTAACCTGACGGGTTGTGTGTTCATCGACCTATCAAAGGCGTTTGATACCATCAGTCACTCTGGCCTTCTGAGTAAGCTTTCAACTTATGGAGTTCGTGGAACAGAACTTGAATGGTTCACTGATTACCTTTTCTGCAGATCACAAGTTGTCCAATACAAAGGCGTGTTATCAGAACCTCAACCCATTTTCACAGGTGTACCTCAGGGAAGCATCCTAGGTCCCGTCTTATTTATTATTCATTTCAATGACGTGCATAAACCGCTACAACATTAAGATTATCACCTATGCCGATGATTCAGTCATCTATACCTCTTCAAAGGATGTTGACACTATACAGCGAAGCCTTAGTGAAGATATGAATAACCTATGTGATTGGTTTAAAGATAATGAACTGATTATCAACCTAAAAAAGGACAAGACAGAGACTATGTTATTTGGAACGGCTAAAAGGATCAACCTTCAAGACAAGGAACTTAAACTTTCTGCTAATGGGACATACATTAATAATACTTGTACCTACAAGTACTTGGGTGTTCACCTTGACCCAACATTAAACCTCGCATCACATTTTGACAGAATATATAAAAAAGCTGCAAGCAGAGTTAATCTTTTGCGATCAATCCGTCCTTTGATCGACCAAAAATGTGCAGAAACAATCTATAAGACTATGATCGTACCTATTTTCACTTATTGTGGAGCACTTGGTCTTAGCTTTTCAGAATATCGAAAAGAAATGATAAAGAACATTGAACGACGAAGCTTCAAAGTTATTGGGAATAGTACCCTTAATCTTCCATCAGTGAACAATTTGATCAAGCGTAAAAGCAGTCTGTTTGTTTTTGATTGTCTCCAGAATAATGTTTGCAGCCCCTTTAAGAACTACTTTGAAAGATTACTTCACTCCAAGGCCACAAGGAATAATGGATTATCAGTGAAATTACCCAAAGTTCGCTTGGAATTTGGTAAAAAGAGCTTCTATTATCAAGGAGCGAAGACCTTCAATAATCTGCCTGCTGAACTAAGATCGTTAGATTCTAGATTGAAATTTAAGAACAAATTAACAGAGTATTTTTTTAACAGGACCCCAAGGACAACAGTGTTTTACACTGATGGGTGAAATATCCTGTATAAAATTCGTCATTATTATTATTTATTATTATTAGCCCTTGCCCATACATTAACATTGGTAGTCTAGAGATAAGAAACTTATCAATAGCGTCTAAGTTCTGGAGACCAGTGGATTTTTGGGATGATAGCTCAAAGGAAGAACATCTCAAGGTGTGGATGCAGATTTATACTCGCGAATAGAAATACATTACATCCACTAAAGCAAAATGCTTTCAGTCCTTTCAAATATATTTCATTATTTGTTAAAGAACCACCAAAGAAAAAGTGGCAGCATCATCTCAGATTAACAGGAAAAGAGGAAGAAATAGTTTTGGAATGTTACCTTCAGGCTCCTTCAGGCTGGGACTTTGTCCTTGAGAATGTCAAAGAAGGCGTGACTAGACTCTTCACAGGCAATCAACTTCAAAATGAAAAAATGAAGGAATACTACAGGAATGTAGGCTATAAATATGCCCTAAAGTACATCCAAAGAATAGTTGACCTACACATCTGTCAGCCAAAGATATCCAGTCACGACCAGCAAACTCAAAACATGGAAATGAATCAGTCGCAGAGTGTGTCAAAGACCATAAAGGAGATTGGTGCTAGGACCCCTCCTATATGTGCTTTACACTTCACCAATTGCAGATATTATTAAGTCTCATGGTCTGCAATATCATCAAAAAGCTGTTGACACACAAATCTACATATATACCTTTTGCTCTGAGTCACTGGAAGAGCTTTCTGTGGCTAAGTCAAGTGTGGAAAAATATGTTGAAGATATTGACTCGTGGATGGTGTTGAATGGACTCAAACTAAATCAAGGTAAGACTGAGCTAGTTCATATTAGTTCCAGATATCGTCAGTCCCTTGTTGTGGATTATGTGCAGGTTGATGATGAAAGGATTTCTCTGAGCATGTAATCTAGAAACTTGGGTGTCTACTTTGATCAGCATGTAAAGATGGATAAGCATGTGAAAAAAGTCTGTCATGCCTGTCATTATCACCTGTGGAATATTGGTAAAATCAGGAAGTACCTAAGTCAGGGCACCTCTGAGACTCTAGTCCATGCACATATCACTTCTAAACTGGACAATTGCATTACAATGCGTTACTCTATGGCCTTCCTAATTACATGTTAAACAAGTTGCAGTTTATACAAAACACTGCAGCAAGGATAGTAACTCTAACAAGGAAGTCGGAGCATATAACCCCTATTTTGCGCAAATTCCATTGGTTGCCTGTAAAATTCCGCATCATTTTCAAGGTTTTGCTGTTAGTCTACAAAGATCTCAGTGGTCTGGCTCCTGGCTACATATCAGGAATGCTGTCTTACCACACCTGTTGTCATTCGCTGTGCTCTGGCTCACAGAGACTTATGGTGATAGAGTGTTTTGGAGTTCCGAGAATTTGGAATGACACACCATATGAAATAAGAAATTCAAATTCCTTGACAAAATTTCAAAAGAAATTATATGTTTAAAGCTGCCTTTAAAGATTAGTGATATTTTTTTATGAATGTATATTTATTTATATTTATATTTCATTGCACACAATAACAGCAAACTACGGTGGTTCACAAGGGACATGCCAATATATTCAGTATATTTTGTTGAAAGTCATCATATAAATATTTTCTTTTGAGGTTTTGCCCCATGGTTTTGCCTCAGGCGAGATTACACATCGTGTACTCAGGGGACTGAAATGCAAATCATTCCATTTGGATTATGAAGTGTTAATTTAAAAAAGAACTGTATTGAATAGAGACATTATATCGGAACATTGTGTATTATAATGTTGTAATAGACCTTTTTGTCATAACACTATTTTCCAACTTCTTGTGCATCTTGAAACAAAGAACAGGGTTTGTGCTGAGATATGAATTTAAAATTCAAGGAGAATTCAAGGAGTATTCCCAATAATTTTGCAAGGAGTAGCGTTACCCGATTTTTTTTCTAATGGTTTTACTGAAATACTAGGACATCTTTATCCCTCGGCATGTAAAAGAAAAAAGTGAATTTCTAAGTTTCCCACCCCATTCAAATCCCTTACGTTTTTTTGTTAAACGTATAAATTTAAGGAGTTTTCAAGTGAGTTTGAGCACAATTTTCTAAAATTCAAGGGCTTTTCAAGTCCCTTAAAAACCAAATAAATCAAGGAGTTTTCAAGAGTTTAAGGAGTAGCACAAACCCTGAAAGAACTACATTGTGGAATTTGAGGAATGTGAACTTATTTTGTTTGAAATGACACTTTCCTTTGTCTTCCAATCAAGAACGCATAAAAAACGTCCCTGAGCAACAGAACTTGGAGCCATTTTGATTCGAAAAGGTCTAATAGGTTACTTTTTTTTGTCAGGTTATTAACTTTCTTAAATCAATTCAAACATCAAATGATGTCATTGGCAAATTATTGAAGAAAGGTATGTAAAATTTGAGTGAAATTTGAGTGAACTGTAAAAGAACACAAACTGTGTCCAACATCCAGACACTTGTTATAATACTGAAGAAAACAAAGAACCCCCTTTGGAAGGCAGGGTCGCACAAGAGACTACTAGGACTGTTAAAGAAATGCTTAAAAGATGGAACATTTAAAAGCTATAGACAGTGTAAACTTGCAACTTGCAACTTTCGGCTGCCCGAGAGGGTGTCATAAATATATTGGGATTCCTGTGTATGCACAGACTAATTATGATGTCATCAATGTAAGAATTAGCATCACTTAACAGTGTAATTAACATCAATCAGTTGACATTAAACCTTCAGCCTTGGGAACCCCAAACACGTCTCCTGCCTGTTCTGCCACATCTTAGGGTTTTCAAGACAATAGTCAAGTCACTTGGACTATATTGGCTACTGATGAGTGGGGATCAACTTATACCTCATAAAGTTTTCCAAATTCGGATGAAACTGAGGATGAAACTTTACATAAAAAATTCTGTCTAGAGAATTATTACTATTCTCTATATAACACTAGGAAGGATGACTATCAGTTATTAAGAACATGTTCACACTCACTCAGCCAGTCATTGTTCAGTATTCTAAAGTGCTAAGTTTATGTAAGTAATCAGTATTCTCTTTATACATGTAGAGCACACTGGTATACCCTTTTGTTTCCCTTTTGTTTTAAAAGCTCAATATAAAGAATACTGACTAGCTAAATAACTCTGTGTAAACTCCTCATGAGTGTGATCATGTTCTAAGACAGAGAATGAACACACTTGTACCATGGGGGGGGGGGGGGGGGGGGGTCAACAATGGTACAGCCAGATTGTTGTGGCTTTGCTGATGTGGCTCTCTAATACTTGAGACTTTATATCACATAAACACTTGAAGCACTTCAATATTTAATCCTTTCTAGAACGTCTCCCTCAATTATATATGAAGACTTAGAACCTTACAAAGAACAGTCCCACAATCCATCACTGGTTAACCAATGAAATCGGGTGTGTAAGGCTATGTGGGTGCATCTTGCCCATGATCAAAATTAACACTGAAAAGATACTCTTAAATCAAACAGCAGATTTAAAATAAACTTCAGAAATGTTTAACACAGGAGATATCATATGAAAATTGCATGATTACACGGCCACTCTTGCCATAAGAGCTTTTAATGTAGGAATACTAATAGCACTTTAAATTTTGTGTTTCATTTCTCTTATTTAAAATGCTAGGAGTGCATTAGATCATATATAATATTTTGTGCCTTAGAAATATTAATTATTATTATTATTATTATTATTAGCTGAAAACTTTAGTTTCTTGCTAATATGAAGCTGCTCTTATTTTGAGTTTACTTTGATACTGCTGCTTGATTTAAGGGTGCCATGTCAGGCCTGTTGGGGAGAAGAGTACTGAGACAATAATATTGTATGGGATACAATCATCACTGAAGTTCTCAAATCAGAGATTTGTGCACTTTAAGTGAATTCAAGGTAAAAGTTTCACAAAACATTAATTACATGTTATCACCTAAAAGGTCTTGGTCTAGTTTGCCTAGGAGATAGGATACGCCTAATTGATAATTATCAGAAGAAAGAAAGTAGAGAAGAAAAGATCAACAAACTGGAAGCATTGATTGATGGTCGGTGAAAGAGAAGATCTGCCATGTCTAATGAAAATAACAGTAAGTCCACACAATCAGCTAAAGTCAAGGAAACTCTTCAGTTCCATTGGCTAGAAACACTGGTCAGGAGAACAATATGTCCAGAAAAAGAAACCACAAGGAGGAGGATGTAGAGAATATCAAGTTCAAAGAAAGTCTTCTAAGGAAGACTGTCTCAAAATAGCTAGAGCACTGTTATTCCCATTAGGTATGAGTACTGCTGAACATGAGGACACAATGGAACTGATACTGGAAAACTTTATTGGCAAAGAAGTGGATGACTCAGTATATGACGCAAACCAAGAGAAAACAGTGGGATTCACAGCTGAAAATTGCAATTGATCAATATAGAGGTGTGTGTGATTGCCAAAGTAGTTTCAACTTTCGTGTTGGCAACCACAACAGGGCTAACTAGACCTGGCTTGTACTTGCTAACGCGTCTGATAGACATATACATTTATGGTAAACATCAGTTTCTTAACTAATAATGAAAACTAGCAGCAATATTTGAAATGTTGTAGTAGAAGCCAATTATTTGAACCGTCAATTGACATATTGTATAGGGATCAAGTCCACCCGTTTCCTGATTAAGGTTACTTTACCAACTGCATCAATCAAAGTGCACAACATTTAAGGTGGCCCGCAGGTATCTATTTTGGCGCGGAATCACCCATTTCTGAACCTCGCTGTATGGCGTGAAATTATCCGATGGCTCTGAAATTTCAGATTTAAAACCCCTAAGGATCTATGTTTTTAGTTAGAAAGACTGTAATTTGGAAATGCTAAGGGATTAGCCGTTATGCGTTTGTAAAGACAAGGCGAATTTTGAGTTTCGGATAAGATTTAGGAAAAAATTAAAGAGCTTTAAACTTGATTTTACATTTACAAACTCGTTACATATACTAGTTTTATGTGGCAAGAGACCAAAGTATTCGTTTACATTTACGAACTCATTACATATACTAGTTTTATGTGGCAAGAGACCAAAGTATTCGTGACCTTAGAAATTTAGAAAAATTGAAGACGTTTTGCGCTACACAAGAAAACATTGTGCCACTGTCTGTTGATGAGGATGGTGTAAGCATATCTAATGGGACCTTGTTTTAATGACCATACCCGACTTTCCAGACTTTGAATTGCTATCTGTTACAGTCAGTCCCCCAGTTTACCTATGGAGGAAGATGTTTCACTTACTGAAGAAGAGCATACTGCTCTAAAACACTATGATGCATTGAATGATAAGTGTAAGAAGACCTGAGAGCAACTCAGTCAGTCTCAAAAGAGTATCACAGTAAACAAAGACAACATTGTGGAAGACATGCTCAAACTGTATAACGAAGGTTAAATGGCCTTAGATTATGGTGCACAAAGAGAGATGTTCTCCTTATTCTGGGATACGTTCCTTCTTCTAGTGAAGGATGAAGTGAAGTGTGTCTCCCAGTTGGCCCTTACATAATCATGGAAGATGATTAATTTCTTGGGAGAATAATTGATCAGGCTTTTATTCTAACTGAGACTTTCCCTATAAGAATTGCAAGAGCAAGTTTGCACCAAGCACTATTTGAGAATGTCAGTGAAGACTGCCTGATTGATTCATTCCTTCACCTATTACCACAACAGCAGCGAGAAACAGTGTCCAAATCCCTTTCTCCAGACAGTTCAGCTAATGATAATTTTCCAGTAGATGATGTTTGTGACATCTTAGAAGATTACAAGAATACATGCCTACCATCCCCTACAAATATCCGTCCCATTGTGCAGAGCACTGCGATGGTGGAATTTGTTTAGAAACCACATTTTGCTTTAACAAAAATGAGAGAGACCATGGGATCTTTTTGGAAGAGTGTTACTTCTAGTGGAGATCGATGCAGTTTATCAGCTCTGCCTGCCAACAACCTATAGAGTTGTGAATGCTTTGAATATCAGTCCTGCTCCAACCCCAAAAGATCGAACAATTTTCAGGTGGTTACCTGAAGGAATGTTAACGTCTAGTTAATAATCGACTTCAACACCCTCAGACGGGTGCACGAAGTTCGCATATCTTTCGGCTTGACAATTCGGCTCTACTTCGGGGATTTGCGAATTACGCACGCACGCACGCACCCTTAAAGCCCATGACATAGTGTAAGCCAGTAACCACAAAAATGTCCACAACATAAGGCTATACTGTTCAGTTACTACTAGTTTGTCTTTTGTGTATTACCTATAGAGCGCTAACACTAAAACCATGAAACAAGCTACTAACTGAAAAGTACAAAGAGATATTCTAACTTTCTAGTTAGGATCCGAGTTAGGATCCGAGTTAGGATCCGAGTTAGGATCCGAGTTAGGATCCTGAAATAGGATCCACTACAAGAATACACTTAAAATATTTTTATTTAATTAAACATCCAAATATTGAACTATCATTGACATGACAGTGAAATTGGAACACGATCTTAAATTCCCTTGCTTAAATTCTCTTGCTCAAAAATTATTTTAGTATTCTCTATTCATGGAATAAAAACTATTTTTTAAATAAAAAGAAATGTGTTCAATGTAAAACGAGAGAATAATAGCACAAACACAGCAGAAATGCGTTTGTATTCATAACGTAGCGTAAAGGAGATCACGTGAACAAGAAATCCCGCATTCGTCAACAAGACAGGGTGACCACAAGTCAGGAGACGAAGAATTTTTGGCGGGCTCTTTCAGGTTTAGTTAGGTTGTCGTCGATTTTTCAGGTAACTGTTAAAGATGATATATTTTCCATCCTCTCTTTATATTGTCGGATAGCACCATTTTAATCGTTACAATTAGCTCTTTATGCATCTGTTCATCAGAAGAAGACAGTATTTTATCACAGTGAGTTTTATTTGCCAAGTTTTAGGCCAAGAGAATGTGGCGAGAAGTCATTGATATCCATCAGAAAAACTTAAATCTATAAGCCGGTTTTTTTTTCGCGTCTATGTATAGCCAGTGTACAGACCAAAGTCATTCTCCGTATTATTGTACGTGTTTTCATTCGTTTGAAACTGTCTCAGGTTATAGAGAAAGGGAATAAAGTATTGTTTAGTATACACCCACGCTTTGTATTTGCATAATCTTAAATCAAACTTCGGATTGTCAAAACATAAATATACATGTTTAACTGCTCTGAGATAACACGGACCTTACTCTTTGGGGCAAAGTGGCTTTTTTTGCGAATATAATGATTTTTTGTAAAATAATGATTCTCTTAGCCTATTAAAAATAACTTACATGTATGGCCTTCCAACTATACTTCATTATCTTATGCTGAGGAGAGTGTGTTGTATAGGAATTTGTTTTTTTAGTATAATATATAATGGAATAATATAGCTCAGTAAGAAGATCTTTTTACTACAAGTTTATAATCAAAGTGAATACATGGTCTTAACAAACTTACATAAAGGATAACTTTGATTTTATTTATTAATTGTTTTTGCAGATTAGAGCATGTATGCTCCTATCAGTAGTAGTGATACAGATGATGTAAGTAATCATTAACTCCCCTAAAGTGAGCTTGCTTTGCTTTGTAGGCTGATATCAAATCCCTGTGAATAATGATAAATAGGTAGTCTTTCATTTGCCAATACATCCTACCCCTCACAAATGAGGATTGATATTGAGAAATAAGTTTTATTATAAAAAGTATAATAAATGTTCAACTATAAGCAGATGAGGACTATAGCAGTGGACAGCTGCAACTGAAATGTGTCATGCTGAATAAAATGAATTTTGGTAACAACTCCCTTGTCGATATATATTTAGATACAAATAAGCGTAATCCAAAAGTATCCTTTCAGAGTGAGCTATCTGAATTATTTATCATTGAATACCATCCCTACATAAAAATTCATATTACTGGTTGGCTGACAAGTTAACTCTATCAGTCTCAATAGATGTGGAATTTTTTAATGTATAGGAGGACAGAGTGGAAGCAGAAATAATAGTCATAGATGATGATGATGATGATAATAAGGGTGATGTTAAAATAGAACTGCAGTCTTCAGAAGTAAGTATGAAGTACATCTGTCCCTAGTCAAACTTTTAAAGCAATAAATGCAGAAACCCACCAAAACTTAATGAGTTGTCCAAAATTTATCTGATAACACCTAGCACCAATCTGTTGTTTCAGACAACTCTTGTTTAAATTGAGTGCATTATTGAATATTTAGAATCAAGTTGCTATGGCAACCATGCTTTCCTGAGGGTGTTATCATGTGTTCAGTTGCAGTTTTTCCCTTTCTTTGCTTCTTGAACTTTTATTATAATTACCTAGGAATCTTCTGAGGAAGAGCTGAAAGCAAATGCAGAGGCTAAAATGTTTAACAGATGTCAACACTGTTCAAAGTATTTTTCTGCATGGAGTAATTTGCGGAAACACCAACGATTGGGAAGATGCAAAAGCAAAGCATTACAATCTAACCGGTAAGAGTGACATTCATAAATTTACACATGTGTTTAATAATGATATCTCTAAAGTAGAACAAAAGATGACAATCCACACAACTTATGGGTACTGTTTATTGGATTTCTTGCATTTAGCTCTGCATTTGCATTTGACTATTGTATCACAATCCAAACTAATATATGTTTATTTACCCCAGGCTCACTTTTGTTGAAGACAAAGAAAACAATAAAAACATGTAAGCTTTAATTAGAGTTATAATAACTACTCGACATGAGATACACATTGAAATCCACATCCTCAGGTGCTTCTTTTAGCTGTATCTTATTTTGAAAGGGGGAATTACAGAAATATAATATACATTTTTTTCAATTTAATAAAGGTCTAACAGAAAGCTTGACCCACAAATATGGAAAAGTTGTGCAGTTCAAGAAGTAGATACTCTTCCGTACGACATTGATGGGCTTTGTGTTTACAAGCTGCCATATGAACGCGAAACAATGATGCAGAGTTCAGTAGATGGTAGGCCATGGGAGAAATATAGAAGCTCAAGTAGAAAAGGCCTCACTGGCATACGCAGGGTAGCTGAATGCTCAGGAACATTTGAGTGTGTTAATAAGGCTTGCCCCTATTTGAAGTCCTACAAACACAAAAATACAGTACAGTTCCGCAAAGTCCGACCTGATCTTGTCTGTTCTTGTTGTGGATATGCTGCAAAAAAGTAGAGTGTAATGCGAGAAAAATATGGGAGTTCTCTGAAGATCCTTGATGTGTCAAAAGAGGTAAAGACATTCTTTGAAAAGAATGCATCAGCAAAGCCTTCTCAAGGTAGTTAAGGCCTGGGTTTGACCTTGTTTGACCTTGGAAAGTTTTTGTTCTGCTATGTAAGATATAACAACGCAAAACTTGTTTCACTTGGCACAATGTTAAATAATAACTAGTTGTGTGACCTTAACTTAGTATTTTGGATATAGGGTTGTCACGTGACCAATTACGAGGAAACTTCGTTTTTCTTGAATCCGCAATTCAATTTCACTTAAAAATAAGAAATAACTCCTCTAATTCATAAAGAAGGTTTAATCCTAAATAATTTTGTGTAGACATCTGGACTTTTGACAATTGGCTGGGAGATATTAAGTAAAGTATTATTTTGAGTTTTGGTCACGTGACCTGTTTTGCTAAAAATCCCTTTAATGAAAATCGATAGTCATGTTCTCTAATCAAAATGGAATAGACTCACTTGAAAGAACTACGTTTCAAGCACTTGCATTTTCTTTTCGCTAATACTGGAGTGCGGAAAAATTTTCAAACATTTTGTTACAATAAACGACCTATCTGGTCACGTGACCGCTGAAATCACAAACTTAGCACTTAAGGCTCATTGTTTTATGAATATCTAGCGTTGTGACGAATATCATTTATTTCTGGTTTAAAATTCGTGCTACAGCACAAAAAACATATTTCGCCCAATTTAGCCACTGACCCAGGCCTTAACTACCTTGAGTTCCCAGTGTGCCTACGAATCCTTGAAGTCCACCCTTCACCAGAACAGAGATGTCGAAGAGGTGTATAAGAAGGCTGAAGGATTTGTGGACTACAAAAAACTCCAAAATGTCAAACAAAAAGTCATTGAAACCATCAATCCTCTGGGTCATTCCTTTGATGCTGTTGGAACTATCAAGCAATCCTCTGATAAAGTAGACAAATATTTGATCTTCGCAGCAGAAGATGGGTGTATCTCTGGAAGGGAAGTTGGTACCTTTGTATTTCGTACTAGTCATGAAAAGGTCAAGATGATGGTTCAGATGCAGTGTGATGGTGGTGGTCTCTTATCTGAAAAGCATTGTTTTCTTGGTGCAGAACATGATCGTGTTCAAAATATGAAAACTATCAATTTGAGTGTAGAGCATCCGACATTGAAAGAACTAGTAAATTTGGCAAGCATGGATTGCCAAGCTGAGGACCACTACTCTCCGTGAATTTTGGAACCAGCTTAACAATGTAAGTATTAAAATGTAAACATAAATAGTTCTGAAAAATGTACTTGGGTTGTGTACGCTTTTGCATCAATGTGTACTTATCTCTGTCAGGCTGCAAAAGTTTCAAAATTTCATCCCAAAATGCATTCTTCACTTTTTCCATCAATTGGGACATCAAAAATTGACATTGTTCCTTGAAAACTTTGAAATCTACCACTGTAAACCAGTCTTGAGTTGGAGCTTTGAATCTTTTCACCATTTTGGTCACAAAATTGACTTGAAATTCAATGAATAAGTCATTGAAAATACTTGAGAAGCTTGAAGAATAGTTGAAAAGTATTTAATTGAAGTTTTAGCCCCATTTGTGATGCCATGTATGGGACTAAAATGCACGTTTGAAGACTGTTCAATCAAGAAGGGAACGACTTCATGTAAGACCCGAATCATAATGTCCTGAGGCACATTCATATACGTAAATGTCCTGAGTCACATACACATACCTATATGCTTATGCAATTGTAGCGTCCTGACAGTGGTATGTGCAATTTCTCTGGTATTAGTATACGTAGCAAGTGTAGTATCTGTAGTAGGTCTAGTATGCGTAGCAAGTGTAGTATTCGTAGTAAGTGTAGTATCCGTGGTATGTGTAGTATCCGTAGTAAGTGTAGTAGCTGTAGCAAGTGTAGTATCCTTAGTAACTGTAGTATCTACAGCAAGCGTAGTATCCGTAGTAAGTGTAGTATCCGTAGTACGTGTAGTATCTGTAGTAAGCGTAGTATCCGTAGTAAATGTAGTCATCCGTAATAAGTGTAGTATCCCTAGTAAGTGTGGTATCCGTGGTAAGAGTAGTAGGATGCTACACTTGCTAGAGATACAACACTTACTACAGATATTACACTTACTACAGATACTACACTTACTACGGATACTACTATATTATCGTTATGATGGTGATTAAACATGATCATAAATGACAGTTTTTCGATTGCAGGCACTGCACGAGTTTACGGGCGACCACAGTTACATTTTCGATCCCGTTGGATTTGTAACCGATGAAAACTGAGCTAATCGCGAAAGCATACGCAGAATGCTGAAACCAGACGCAGTTGACAAAGCTACATCATGCGAGCTACACTTCTACAAATGTGGTCACAGACAGGAACATGGTGATTGGAGTTAAATCTCTAAGAAGTCTTTTCGACAAATGTTGAAAGAAATTTACCATGCCCCAACACCTGGTGCATATGAGGCCTCTCGACGAAAGCTGTTGGATTGGGTAGAAAAGAAACCAACTAAACGTGGACACATAACGTCGTGGTTCCAAGGATTTTGGCACAAGAGGAAAACGCATGTCTTCAGGGCTTTCAAAGGAGCATCGGTCCCAAATACAAACATGGCGGAGGCCTGCCATTCGCGGAACGCCAAGAGAGGCGCCAAGAGCAAATCTCTTTCAACTGTAGCTGAGGAGCATATTGTGGAATGTGCCCTGCTGAAATCCAAGCTTAAGCTGTATGAGAACGGCACATACCAAGGAGGATGGTGTAAAACGCAAAAGCAAAATGAAGTATTGTCATACAGACGTCAAAAAGACAGAGCCGTGGAGTTCTCAAAAGACTTGGAAGCTGGATGTGTAGACCCATCCCTCTACTCACAACACTCATTTGTAGACCCAAAATCCAGCCACAAAGCCCCCAAACGCATGGTGACGGCCTCGTTCAATGACGAAGACTCCTTATCTGAGAGTTCTTCGGAGTCTGAAAGTACATCGTATAAAGCCGGAAAGCGAGCTAAGTCACTGTATAGAAAAAGAAACAGCAGAAGTAAAACATTCAACAACTCTCTTTCAATGGCAAAACAATTAAACTCGCCAAAATCCATGATGTGGGACCTCTGAAAATAGTGTTTGAACTTGAAGACAATGGACGGATCAGACTTGTCGAGATAAGTGAATCTCCAACATGTGACTGCGGCATGGTTCAGCAGAAAGACATATGTAAGCACGTGATATGGGTGATGTTAAAACATCTAACTGTGAATGAAAATGATGAAATACTCTATCAAAAATCTATCACAGCTGCCCAGGTTAAGAAACTGCTGAAGCGTACATCTGCATCAAACCAGCATCAATCACAGTTAGTGGGATCACAAGCACATGCTGTAGGCTTTCATTTTCCTTCCCAGTTTGATGAACAAAGATCATCCCCAGCAGCAACGTCGACTGCATCCAGACCATTGTACCAACAGAATCCCGTAGCAGCAACGTCCACTGCATCCAGACCATTGTACCAACAGAATCCCGTAGCAGCAACGTCGACTGCATCCAGACCATTGTATCAACAGAATCCCGTAGCAGCAACGGCAACTGCATCCAGACCATTGTATCAACAGAATCCCATGGCAGCAACGTCCACTGCATCCAGACCATTGTACCAACAGAATCCCGTAGCAGCAACGTCCACTGCATCCAGACCATTGTATCAACAGAATCCCGTGGCAGCAACGGCAACTGCATCCAGACCATTGTATCAACAGAATCCTGTGGCAGCAACGGCAACTGCACCCAGACCATTCCATCACCCACAGAGAATGCAGTGGCACAATGCCAATCCATTCGAAATAGTCCCTATCAATAACAGGATCAAAAAGTGTGCAGGCTGTCCATTCCACTTTGTTGATCCCAATGGACCACTGTTCTCTGGGTTAGTCATACGACACTCCGAAAAGGACTATTTTCCAGACAAAAACGGCATGCAGCAGATAGGAAGAGAGCGTAACAGATATTATCATTGTGACCTGGGTTGTCTGACGAGTTGACATCCATACTTTAGCCGCTATCTGTTAAGATTAGATCCTAATATTCAGCTGAGCATGATTCAGACGCAATTTTTGTTGAATACTTTTAATATAACTGTTTAGTTTTTGAGATACTTTTTGTACTTTAGTGCAAAAGGAATATATTGAAAAGACCAAAGGAAGGCGTCCAGCCAGAGATTTCCTCTGTTGTCTTTTTAATATATTCCTTTTGCACTTAAGTTTATACAAAATGTTCTATTTCTGACAACATCTTTGAAATCAGGTGTATGGTCTATGCGGAATCGTTTTTGCGTTATTTTTATAGTATAACATAGTAAAAAGACTTTTCAGCGTCTATAAGAGTATGCTTACGGTTAAAGCTAATTTTGTATGGTCAATAGCGGTACTTGAATTTGACCTACGACGTTGTATAGTGTGTAGATGAAAAGTCATACCTAAATCGTCTACAGAAGATTGACTAATGAATACACGTACATCATAGTTTATTTGAAAGTTTGAATGCATTTTTGACTGTTTTTGTTCATCTTTGTATTTTGAAAAAGGGATAATGTCACGAGATGACTACGTGTGCAATTCACCATCCATACTTCAGAAGATCAAGTGACAAATTAACGAAAAGTTCGGATCTCAATAAACTATACAAGTGAATATCGATCTGGAGCACAGATACCTTTGAGTAAAGTGTTTTTTACGACGCCATTCTTTTCCGAAAAAAAAATATTGTTTTGAGCACAGCAATAATACTGAATAATGATACTAAATAATGAAAGTTGTTGTACTAATTGTAAATTCTTTAAATGGGCAATTTGCATTAATTCAACCACTTCGCGGAAGTTAAAGAACATAGCCGGAAATTAGAACATAGTACTAAATACTACTAGCTAGGATTAGAAATAACGTAAATAACAAGAAAATGATGATAAGTTGAAAGTTGTGACATGCTTTGTTAGGTGTGAGGTTGTTTTTACACAGCTCCGAGATCACGTGGTTTCGTGGTGTACATTGCCCATTGGACTAGTGTCTGTTAAACTCTGATAAAACAAGGAATTATCTCAACGAAAATTCGTTATCGTTCGTGAGACGGGAGTTTTGTAAGAATCTCAACATTTTGTAATAGAGCGGAATTGGTATGGTTGTAAGCAAACTTCTGGCATTCGGTATTTGATGCCACCGGCAGATGACGTTTCGCCTGTTTGTACCGACATCCATGCAGTTGCACATTCATACGAAATCCGCTCTAATAAATAAACTGTTGCTGTTGGTTGTTGTAACTTGTTGAGTTTTTCCTAGAATAAGTCATTTTGAGTTAATAAATGTTACAGTTTACATCATCTTTTGTTGCCTCAACTTGCTACCTCTATAGGTTACTGACATGAAGCCTAGATAGGCGATCGAAACTCAAAAATATAGGATATCGCTTTGTCTTATTGAGAGGTGGCTGATGAATTGGTAGGATGAAAAGTCGATAATGTAAAGATTCCCATCCGCAATTATACCTTGCTCAATCAATAAAGTTGATATTCTAAAAAACGAAATAAAAGAGTGGAGAACATTACTTTGATTTTTAAAAACGTGGGGCAGCAGTGAGTAGTAGGAAAAGGACAGTTCTAAGACCGAGGTACGAGGTACGCCCCCCCCAACCCCCAGCCCGACAGGGCGGTACCTCCCCTCCTGGGGTATGAGGTACGACCCCTCCCCCTCGAGCCCGGTAGGGCTACCCATCACCCAGGGGTACGAGGGTGGTACAACGAGACATGAATGGGGTACGAGCGCAGCGAGTTTCCGGTACAACGATTACGGGGTCGATGACGTCATTGGTGGTGCAATAATCACCAACCGGGTCAAGCAATTTTCCTCTCTTTTGAATCCTCCTAATTCGTAAATGGGATCCTATTAATATTTTCTTCTAATTCTTAAATGGTATACAATTAAAGAAGTAGTAAAAGTTTTCAAAATTTTAGATTTTCTAAACCTATGTGCGTGACAGCTATTGTTTTAGAAACGGTCACCTGCAAAATTTCAAACTTAACCATTATTTTCTGGAAGTGATTCATTGTAGTACAGGTCTAATATCTTGCGGCTTTGTGAGAATAAACTTTTCTCTTGTAGACTGTGCCTGTTTACATTTATTTTAACACTTCATTATCAGCTCGAGACCACACTCATAGAATGAATAAGTTTATAGTAATTTTCGCCATCTGTTCCAAATCAGTTCCCCGCAAAACAAACAGTTTCACTTATGTACAAAAATATCGAACAATTGGTTCATAAATGTATTGAAATCAGCTCAAAAGGAGGAAAAAGGGGGTTTGACGAATACGAAATCGTACTGATTTTTCGCCATAAACATGAGAGCGAGGCCAAAACGCAGTGATGCGATGAATACAGATTATGCATAGTAATTAGAAAGTTTATTGACTTTGTATTTGTTATATTAACAATAAAACCACCAGCACGATTTTGTTTCTCTTTTTGGTTTTTATTCCATAACACATCTAAATGAGTATGTACAAATTGTATATTAAAAATTAGATTGTTTCTAAAGGTCCTTAAAATATGTCCAGCAGTAAAAGGTATACACATTACTGTAATAATTTAGTTGCCACTGATTTATGTTTGTTTTTACATCGACTAATGTAAAGTCAACCAGTTTTTAAACTCCTCGCCGACGACTTTATTGGTCGTTACAACTTTCTTCTTATTCTGTTTCACTTTGGTCTTGGCTACTTTCCCTACATTATGTCTTGGTTGCGATAACTCGTAGACCCTTTCTTGTTGTTTCGGTGTATTTATATTGGTATTGTTTGCATCTGTTGTTATATTTTGGTACACAACGAATTTAACTTTCGGTTGTAATCTAGCTTCTTGTAAATACTTTCGCCTTTGCTTGATATCCAGTAAGTGTACATCCGCGAGATGATTTGCCAGTCTTACGAGATATTTTGCTCCACAATCTGGTATAGGACAATCGCAACAAACACGTTTAAACATGTTCACAGTTTGACGAACAGACCCAAAATGAGTTGTTTTCTCCTAAAACTCTATTAAAAAGAAGGCCAGCAAGGCCGGAAAACAGGCAGAAAAGCTAGATACTAGATTCTACTAGATTCTACTAGATTATAGCTAGATACTAGATTCTACTAGACTATAGCTAGATACTAGATTCTAGATTCTAGCTAGATACTAGATTCTACTAGATACTAGATTCTACTAGATTATAGCTAGATACTAGATTCTACTAGATTCTAGCTAGATACTAGATTCTACTAGATACTAGATTCTACTAGATTATAGCTAGATACTAGATTCTAGATTCTACTAGATTCTAGATTCTAGCTAGATACTAGATTCTACTAGATTATAGAGTGATTTTCATCGGACTGTGAAACAATTACTAATAGTCAGTGTTTAATAGTGTCTAATAGTTGTATTGCAACAAAAGAAAACAATGGGTGCAGAGTCTACTAGTGCTAGATTCTAGTATCTAGCTATAATCTAGTAGAATCTAGTATCTAGTAGAATCTAGTATCTAGCTAGAATCTAGAATCTAGTATCTAGTAGAATCTAGTATCTAGCTATAATCTAGTAGAATCTAGTATCTAGTAGAATCTAGTATCTAGCTAGAATCTAGAATCTAGTATCTAGTAGAATCTAGTATCTAGCTATAATCTAGTAGAATCTAGTATCTAGTAGAATCTAGTATCTAGCTATAATCTAGTATCTAGCTATAATCTAGTAGAATCTAGTAGAATCTAGTATCTAGCTAGAATCTAGAATCTAGTATCTAGCTATAGTCTAGTAGAATCTAGACTAGAATTTACAGTAGACGAGAATCTAGACTAGAATTTACAGTAGACGAGAATCTAGACTAGAATTTACAGTAGACAAGAATCTAGACAAGAATTTACAGTAGACAAGATTCTAGACTAGATGGGATCCCTGTAACACAGAATGACAAAAAGTCTAGCTGACTCCTCTATTTAAAACGATTTTCAGCAAGCTAAGCAATTTGATTATGACGTCATTATCGATAACAAAAGACTGGCTAAACATGCCTCGGGCATGTTTGTACAGACAAAGATACGTTACTCTATGATTTTGGCCTGACTGGCTTTTTCTACCCGTTTGGCCTGCTTTTGGCCTTTTTAGCCTGTTAATGGGCTTTTCTGCCTGTTTTCCGGCCTTGCTGGCCTTCTTTTTAATAGAGTTTTAGGAGAAAACAACTCATTTTGGGTCTGTTCGTCAAACTGTGAACATGTTTAAACGTGTTTGTTGCGATTGTCCTATACCAGATTGTGGAGCAAAATATCTCGTAAGACTGGCAAATCATCTCGCGGATGTACACTTACTGGATATCAAGCAAAGGCGAAAGTATTTACAAGAAGCTAGATTACAACCGAAAGTTAAATTCGTTGTGTACCAAAATATAACAACAGATGCAAACAATACCAATATAAATACACCGAAACAACAAGAAAGGGTCTACGAGTTATCGCAACCAAGACATAATGTAGGGAAAGTAGCCAAGACCAAAGTGAAACAGAATAAGAAGAAAGTTGTAACGACCAATAAAGTCGTCGGCGAGGAGTTTAAAAACTGGTTGACTTTACATTAGTCGATGTAAAAACAAACATAAATCAGTGGCAACTAAATTATTACAGTAATGTGTATACCTTTTACTGCTGGACATATTTTAAGGACCTTTAGAAACAATCTAATTTTTAATATACAATTTGTACATACTCATTTAGATGTGTTATGGAATAAAAACCAAAAAGAGAAACAAAATCGTGCTGGTGGTTTTATTGTTAATATAACAAATACAAAGTCAATAAACTTTCTAATTACTATGCATAATCTGTATTCATCGCATCACTGCGTTTTGGCCTCGCTCTCATGTTTATGGCGAAAAATCAGTACGATTTCGTATTCGTCAAACCCCCTTTTTCCTCCTTTTGATTGAATAAATGACTCTGGAAACAATTCTTGTACAAACTGTAAACACGAGTTTCAAAAACAATTGCTGGGGTGCATCCAAACCTTTGGGAATCCAAAGACAATGAAGCGGTAGCCATGTTGGTTGACCAAACAATAAACGCTAATGAGAAATCTTTTGTTGAAGGTCAACCAAGATGGCTGCCATGACGTCACATGCACCCCAAGAATAGATTTACAGGTGACCGTTTCTAAAACAATAGCCGTCACGCACATAGGTTTAGAAAATCTAAAAATATGATTCTTTGTGGCCACTTTTGCTACTTCTTTTATTGAATACCATTTAAGAATTAGAAGAAAATATTAATATGATACGATTTACGAATTAGGAGGATTCAAAAGAGAGGAAAATTGCATGACCGGCTGGTGATTATTGCACCACCAATGACGTCATCGACTCTGTAATCGCTGTATCGGAAACTCGCTGCGCTTGTACCCCATTCATGCCCCGTTGTACCATCCTCGTACCCCATCATACCTCAGAAAGGGGTAGCCCTACCGGGCTCGAGGGGGAGGGGTCGTACCTCATCATACCCCTGGGAGGGGTAGCCCTACCGGGCTAGTAGGGGGAAGGGTCGTACCCCATACCCCAGGGAGGGGAGGTAGCCCTACCGGGCTAGGGGTTTGGGGAGGGGGGGTGCTGTACCGGCTGCACCGGTCCCAGAACTGTCCTTTTCCTACTACTGCAGTGAGCTCGCAGTTGAATATCACTGACTTGAATTCACAATCAAATCATATATTTCAATTGTTTACAATTCACAGTCCTCTCGACTATTCATGCACTTAATGCATAAATTAGCGTAAATTCCTTAATGTATGTATACCTAAAGTAGGAATAGTTCAATTTTTAGATGTTTAATTAAATAAAAATATTTTGAGTGTATTCCTGTAGGGATCCTATTTCAGGATCCTAACTCGGATCCTAACTCGGATCCTAACTCGGATCCTAACTAGAAGGTTAGATTATCTCAAGTACAAATAGAACTAATCAAACAATAGAAAACAATTGAAAGGATTTTGCTACTATGTTGCTTTATGGTTTAAGAATTAAATTATAAAATTATTATCATAAAAATTGATTGAAATATCAGTGATTATGGTTGATTACTGTATATGAATGGATGTATTATATTTCTTTCGTTTCTATTGATATTATTTTTGTAATAATATATTGTACTACCTTGTGAGACAAGTTCACCATATTTGAACTCTCAAGGCTTTAACCTTTCTTTTGATACCAAAATTGTCATAATGTGAAGTGAATTCTTCAAAATATTTAAAACTGAAATGGGGTCCATGATAATTCCAACAACGAAAATTTGAAATATGTTTCTTCTCTATTTTTGAATAAAGAAAGCTTATTTCTAAATTTGAGAAAGATACGGATTTGCTTTGATTCATGAACGATTGAAATTTGTCTTATTTGTGGGGATTATCTTTGAATTGAAAAAAATACATCATTGGGTTCAGATGTGCATCGAGTGATGGTGAATTAGTCCCAAAAGAATCAATTGGATATAATGTGGTTTCAAAAACAAAACCATTCACTATTCGTTATGATAAAACAACAGAAACAGTTACTAGTCCGAAAAAAACTTTTTCCTTGGGTTCTTACAACTGTCTGAAGAAAGAAAAAAATGGTGCATTGTTGAATTGACTTGAAACTGAACAGCAGATTAAAAAATTAAAAGCTAATCTCAAGGAAAGGTCACTTGAATTAAGCAAACTTTAAAAAGAGCTGAGGAAAAAAGAAAAAATCAGACGAAAAAAGAGAAAGGTTAGCAATTGAAGTTATTTCCAAAATTATATTATTGAGCTGACATATACAGCCAATCTCATTAACGTTGTCCAGATAAAAAAGACATTTATACTATTACAAATATCACGTGTCTCATTATATATGCACTTTCTGCGCGTGGACCGCCATTATTCTTGACTTGGAGAAAGATGGCTACAGCGGGAAATTTGAAGCAATTTCTGCCCTCTCTGAAGGTCTGTGTTTTGGACAAAGACAAGAAAAGCAGCTATAGAACTAGAAGCATTCCGAACTTTCCAGTTGTAGAAACAGTCGAGGAAGTAAAGAAGGAGTTGGCAAAAGAATTCGCCGAACTACACTTGGATATTGCTGACTTTCACATAGGATACATGCTAGAGAAGAACCAGAAAATTTCAATTGAGAATAAAAAAGATGTAGAAACTGCCTACGCACTTTTTCTTAATGGATATCAAATGTGGCTCGACCCCTCGCCAGCCATGAACAAGAAAGGAGCTAAAGGAAAAAGCGTCGAGGGAAAAACTGGAAGCAAAAAGCGTATGTATTACTTTTACAACCTTAAAGCGTAACATTATTAGACTTAAAGCCATCCGTCTACCTAGATGATAAATGACTGCCGGCTCCAGTTATTGTTGTTGGAGCTCGAAGACTCTGTCTAGTGACTGTTGGAAATTTAATTCTCAAAAATTGCAGTTGTAAACGGTGTTAAATCATGGTTCGTTATTGTTGTTGATCATATCTGCAATGATTGTCGGCTGTTTCATGGCTTTGTTTTCGAATAAATGAATCTTATACATTTGTTTGTCTTTAAACTAGGAAGCCTTGATAGCACAGAAGAAAAAAGTGAACAAATTCTGCAATTAATTACTGAGCTGAAAGAGATGCATGGGTCTCAGTTGCCACCTTACAAGTATCGCTTGTGGGCCGAAATGATAGTAAGGCTCTTATTGTCACTGGTTGTTTTGATAACTGTTTAATGTTTCGATAGCTGACTATTCCCAAAAGTGAATTATACAATTAAAAATGGCCCAATTCACACTAGAGACAAACAAATCGTCTGGACGGACAAATCGTCCGTTAAAATTTGGTCATCTTGCATGAATTTATAATTTAGGTGGGACTTTGGTCAACCTGTTCATCTTGACGAACAAAATAAAACAAATAAGACAATTTGTTCTTTTGAAAGTTTGTTATTGGAGACGATTTGTTCGTCCAGACGATTTGTTCGTCTAGTCTCTAGTGTGAATTGGGCCAATATGGGGAGTATAGAAAAAAAAAACCAGTTGAATCGGTTATCAAGTGTAAACGCATTCCAACGTGTCAACGTGACAAAATTACACAATGTATTAACATTGACGTCAACAAAATATAAACAAATAAAATTAATTTGCTTAAATCTGTTTAATTTATCAATGTTGGAATATTTAAAATAGAAGTTTCTAATTTGGGCTTTTTCTGACTCCGTTTTTCAGCTGGTTGGAACCGCCGACAAAAGTACTATTCCTGATGTACCAATGATTTCAGTTAATCCTGCGAAATGACCTACGAGACCAAACACACTTGTTGATACGCTCACAACAGTGGGTACTTCAATAGCAAATGCATTGCAGCCCGGTCAAAGCGGTTCTATTGGAATACAGGTATACTGTAACTTTTCAGCTGCTTTACATTTTTATGCAGGATCATGATAAAAATAGTATTAAACTGATATGGATGCTTTTTCTCTTTAGAGCACAAATACTACCACTGTGAGTCCAACAAGTCGGTCCAATGTTATCAAGCAAATGCGTGACCTTTTCGAGCTGAAAGAAATGGGAGCTATAACTGCCGAAGAATATGCAGAGAAAAAGAAAGTCATAATGAGCGACTTGTAAAGTGTGTGTGATAACTACAGATCGTCGATCACATGCAGTACACCTTTATGTTTCTGTTTAACAATAGAGGGTTTTCATAAACCCGTGAAATACAAACTAGCTATCAATGTGTAATAATCAAATGAGAACAAAAGAAAACAATGGAATTTGGGTCTACTAACGTGTATTAGTTTAGTAACTATTTCACGGGTTTAGAGTGGTTTTCATTTGACTGCGAAACAAATTAAAGTGTATTAGGTAAAGTGTAATAGTCGAATGACAACTAAAGAAGACAATAGAATTAGGGTGTATAAAAGAGTGATACACTAAAGTGTGTTTCCCGGTCAAATGAAAACCACTCTATGAAAACCACTCTATTCACTTCCAACCAATTAATGATAGTTGGTATTTAAATAGTCTCCTTCGCAGCCGTGTTTAGCCTCGTCACGCAACACAACGCTCCCTCGTGTGACGAGGGAGCGTTGCGTTGCGGGACGAGGCTAAACACGGCTGCGAGGGAGACTAGTATTTAAACTAATCGTTCAGTTATTAAATTAGCAGTTTATTTGTAGCCGCACACTGAGTTAATAAAAAACTACAAAAAACCAGCGTAATCCTTGGCAGTTAGCTGCTGTGACTTGCCCAAAGGCATCCCAAATCAAGGGTACGGGATCAGCCAGACTTTGCAATACCAAGTCATTTTGCCTGAGATAATGCTTGACCATTGAAAAAGATTCTTCTATCGGGTTGAAGTCTGGACTGTAGGGTGATAAATATCGAATTACTACTCCTGCGTTGTAGATTAAGTCCACAATTTCTCCAACGTGGTGCACAGGATGATTGTCTGTTTTATGGAAAACATTGAGACTTTTTATTAAAAGATAAACGTAAACTAGAAGTGATGTGCATTTAAATCAGTGCGCAACTTACCCATAATAAGGACAGATCGAGGATTTCTTCCATTGAAAGGGTTCATGGAAGGAAGGAGACAGTTTTGTAGAAAAGTTGAGAATGTTTCTGTATTAAATGGCTGACCGTCGCCTAACAAATCTAAAGCCACGACGCCATCACACGATATAGCAGTTATAGCATTATAGTGAGGTCCCCATGTAGAATAACTCCGGTGTTGCACTGAAGCTCGAGCTCCGCGTGGGCTGTAACCATATTGGCGAGTAATTCTCTTGTCCTTTTTCAAAAAAGAAATAAAAACTATTCAGAATTTTAGTAAAGAGAAGAATGATGCAATTACTTGAGTGGCCTTACAATTCCAGTTTCATCTAAGAATACCAGCTGGCTAGGGTCAAACACTGTCATTTCTGCTTTAAACTGCAGTCTAAGTGATTTGCTGTAACTAAATAAATAAGAACGCGTGTGTTTTAAAACATTACTTTCAACAAAAGCCTATCGAAGCATGAACTTTGGCATCATACCTTCTTCCGTGTAAATCCAAGCCTGTGGACCGTACTGCACAGGGTTTGAAGACTAAATGATGAACCTGTAGTGGTAAAGATCCTTTTTGCTATTTCACTGAGTTGAATTTTGGGGTTTTCCAAAATAGCCTCCATAATTATGTATTGCTCATGCGGGAAAAGTGTAATGCTCTGCTTTGGACGACCAATGCGACAAGGACTAACACCACAAGTGTTATAAAATGTTGTGCATATACGCTGGGCTGTCTTTGGGCTAACAAAAAGACCAGCAGCAATTTCTTCGTATGTTTTCTCATAAAATAATCACTGAAAAACAATCCTCCACCTTAAATCATCCGAGTAAGGACATGGCATTTCTAAAATTCGTGAAGTGAATGTATTTTGCTTCTTTTCATAAAATATTCAAGGTCCACGCGCGGAAAGTGAATATATAATGAGTCACGTGACATGTCTTGTAGTGTAAAAGTCTTTTTAGCTGGACAACATTTATGAGATTGGCTGTATATCCATGCATTCATTCATTCATTTGCTTAAATACTCACTCACTCCCCATTCCTTTAATTGCTTGTTTGTATGCAGGAATTATACTAAAATTAGAAGCAGTACAGATGACGTCAAAAATAAAGAGAAAGAAAGAAAAGCTTCTGCCGCTGAGTTCATGAAAGAATGCAAGATCCCAATACTGCTACCATACAAATCTCTTATGAGTTGTATCAGAAACATTGACATTGGTGAAGTCATAGATCTTGAAGTACTTTCCTGAAAATTTTCTTTGGGACCAGTTCATGGCATGTATAGACCCCTAAAGCCTTTTCTGCTTCATCTCGCTGACCTTTATCCATTCCTGGATGCAGCAGTAACTTTCCTTCATTGGTTCCACGATGAAAAGAATGTTATTTATGTTGCTGTTGGAGCCGATGGTGCCCCATTTGGTAGAGGTGACACAGCCACAGGTACTAGGACCTTCATGTTAAGGTGGCTCGATCGAGTTCTTCAGTAGAGCTACCAGTCGTCTTTGAGTCGTCTATTCCTTTTTTAATAAGTCCTAAAGCACCAATTATCACAGGTATTGTACTTGTTTTCAAGCCCCACATTCTTTCGATTTCGATTTCAAGATCTTTATATTTTGAGAGTTTTTCGGTGGTTTTTATTGAAATGTTTTTCTCTGTGGGAACAGACATGTCTATTAGCAAACATGTTTTATTTTCTTTGTCTTTCACAACAATGTCTGGACGATTGGCTGTTATTTCTCTGTCAGTATGTATCCCCATATCCCATAGTATTGTAACTTGATCGTTATCAGTCACAGTTGTTGGTTCGTGTTCATAATATCGCTCATTAACATTTATATTGAAGTGTTTGCATACTTTCCAATGGATATATTTGGCTGCTTTGTTATGTCGATTGATATATTCTGTCTTAGCAAGCTCTGGGCAGCCCGATACAATATGGTCTATTGTTTCAAGTTGTTGATTACAAATTCTACATAGAGGACAAGTACCATCTTTTAGGATTTTGTTTTTATAATAATTTGTTGCAATGCACTGATCTTGGGCAGCAATTATAAAGCCTTCAGTTTGAGATTTTAACCCAGAAGTTTTGAGCCATTTGTTAGTCTGAAGGTGATCAACATCATTATCATTAAGGCGTTTTGGATACTTTCCATGAAGTGGTTTTTCTTCCCAGGAATTCTTAAGCTGTTCTTCAGAATGATGTTTTGCTTTGATTTTGGTTCTCCGGGCATAGATAGTGGTTGGTTCATTTGCTGTTTTCGGTATTTCTGGTAGATTGAAAACTCTTTTGAACTTTGTCGCTTCACGGTGAATGGAAAATAACTTCTTTTCCTTGTCATGGTCAATTGCTATTTGCAGTAGATGATCTTGTTTGTCATTAAGATAGGTATCAAGGCCAATCGTGGTTGTCTTGTAAGAGGCCTCAATTTGAATAAGACCTCTACCACCTGATGTTCTTGGCAAGAAGAAGAAGAAGAAGAAGAAGAAGAAGAAGAAGAAGAAGAAGAAGAAGAAGAAGAAGAAGAAGAAGAAGAAGAAGAAGAAGAAGAAGAAGAAGAAGAAGAAGAAGAAGAAGAAGAAGAAGAAGAAGAAGAAGAAGAAGAAGAAGAAGAAGAAGAAGAAGAAGAAGAAGAAGAAGAAGAAGAAGAAGAAGAAGAAGAAGAAGAAGAAGAAGAAGAAGAAGAAGAAGAAGAAGAAGAAGAAGAAGAAGAAGAAGAAGAAGAAGAAGAAGAAGAAGAAGAAGAAGAAGAAGAAGAAGAAGAAGAAGAAGAAGAAGAAGAAGAAGAAGAAGAAGAAGAAGAAGAAGAAGAAGAAGAAGAAGAAGAAGAAGAAGAAGAAGAAGAAGAAGAAGAAGAAGAAGAAGAAGAAGAAGAAGAAGAAGAAGAAGAAGAAGAAGAAGAAGAAGAAGAAGAAGAAGAAGAAGAAGAAGAAGAAGAAGAAGAAGAAGAAGAAGAAGAAGAAGAAGAAGAAGAAGAAGAAGAAGAAGAAGAAGAAGAAGAAGAAGAAGAAGAAGAAGAAGAAGAAGAAGAAGAAGAAGAAGAAGAAGAAGAAGAAGAAGAAGAAGAAGAAGAAGAAGAAGAAGAAGAAGAAGAAGAAGAAGAAGAAGAAGAAGAAGAAGAAGAAGAAGAAGAAGAAGAAGAAGAAGAAGAAGAAGAAGAAGAAGAAGAAGAAGAAGAAGAAGAAGAAGAAGAAGAAGAAGAAGAAGAAGAAGAAGAAGAAGAAGAAGAAGAAGAAGAAGAAGAAGAAGAAGAAGAAGAAGAAGAAGAAGAAGAAGAAGAAGAAGAAGAAGAAGAAGAAGAAGAAGAAGAAGAAGAAGAAGAAGAAGAAGAAGAAGAAGAAGAAGAAGAAGAAGAAGTAGTAGTAGTAGTAGTAGTAGTAGTAGTAGTAGTAGTAGTAGTAGTAGTAGTAGTATTCTTCTTCTTCTTCCTCCTAGTGGTGCCGCTGGATATTCCTTCAGAGGGAGAACTGAACGTACGACCCAGAGATTTTAACACTGAGTGTTACTGGAGATTTAATTAGCATGTTGCATTGCTGTGATGATAGGCTAGGTTCCGGTGGGGCGGATGAGCCTGGGGTTGATTTTTCCAATCCCTGTGATCTTGAAAGAGCTTCTTTGGAAGCTACTGAGGGGCGTCAAGCCAGACATTTTGAAAGGCCTCTTGTAGAGGCTAATAAGGGGCAGGCCATTGATTTTGTGACAAGAGGTTCAGCTGTTGGACTTCGCAAGAGTGGAAAAAGAGGAAAGTGCAAAGATTGGTGGACGCATGAGGAGAGGAAGTTTTTGTGGGAATGTTTTGTTAGAAGTGGTGGGAAGAGGTCAGGTGGATATATAAAGAAGGTGAAGGCTTTGTGGGACGAAAGAGGATTGAGTGTGAGAGAAGTGCCAAGTTTGTTGTCGCAACTGAAGAGTGTTGAGAAGGGGTTGCTGACAATGATGGAGAGGGATGAGATTGAGAAGATGGTCAAAGATGAGATCAGAATGATGGACAGTGAGGGACAGGAGTTGATAGATGCTAGAAAGGCAGAATGGAGTGCTTTGTTTGGTGAAAGTGACGATGAGGATGAGTTCCTTGGATTTCAGATTGAGAGTGGTGACCAAAGTAAGTCTGGAGTGATCGAGGGAGTAGGTGGCTATGAAGGTGAGGTAGATTGGGCGAATGGTGGTGTTGACACAAGGGGAAGAGAAAGGATGGTTGAAGTGAATGAAGTTGGGTTAAGAGGAGTTAATGTGGTAATGGAGAGACTGGTTACTTTTCATGAAGATAATGGTCTCAGGATAGCAAGTGACGAGGAGAAGGAGGTGCTTGAAAAGATGAGAATAGTGTTTGAAGGGGAAGAGTGGACAGAAGTGCCGGGGTTGAAGGCTTTGGATAGGAGGAAGGTTAACAGGGAGGTGCAGATTGTTGATGGTTTGATGCATAATCTTGTGAAAGATAAGATGTCTGTATCAGAGATCAATAGGCTGTTGTATACAGGATCATTTGTTGTTGCTGATAGGTTGGGTTTGATTGGGAAGAAGAAAGGGAAGAGGTTTGACATGAAGAAACCTAGGTGGCAAAGAAGAATTGAGAAGAGCATTGTTGAGTGGAGAAAGGATTTGTCTCGAGTAGAGGAGTTGAGAAAAGGTAATGTGCTGAGTAAGAAGATAATGGACCGGTTGATCAGAAAGTATGAGGTTGTTGCAAAAGGGACAGTAGCTGTGGCTACTTTGCTCAAAGGAAAAATTAAATCGGGAAGCTTGAAGATACAGTGGTATCTGGACAGTTGCACAAAGACTAGACAGAACAATTTGCTCAAAAATAATCAGAGTCAGCTGTACAAGGAATTTGATGGAAAGGCAACCTTGGGGTCACCTGAAGCACCTGATGCTAGGGAGGCAACAGAATTCTGGAGTGGGATTTGGTCGGTGGAGAAGAGGCATAATGACGAGGCTAGTTGGTTTAGAGAAGTGACAGATAAGACGAGTGATGTGACAAAGCAAGGTGAAGTTTATATCAGTGTTAATGATGTCCAAGGTGGAATCCGGAAGATGGCTAATTGGAAGGCTCCAGGTCCAGATGGTGTGAGGGGATTTTGGTTTAAGAGGTTCAGGTCTTTGCATGGGATGATTGCAAAGAGTTTACATGGTTGTTTGACTAGAGGGCAGGTGCCAGACTGGATGGTGAAGGGTAGGACTGTGCTGATTCAGAAGGATCGTGCCAAAGGAACAGTGGCAAGCAATTACAGACCAATAACATGTTTACCGTTGATGTGGAAGCTTCTCACTGGGATTTTGGCTGAGAAGCTGTATCAGCATTTGGACGTGAATGGGTTGTTGCAGGATGAGCAGAAGGGATGTCGGAAGATGTCGAGAGGGACAAAGGATCAGTTGTTAATTGACAAGGCTGTTTTGAGGGAAGCGCGGGTTAGGAAGAGATGTTTAGCGATGGGGTGGATTGATTACAGGAAGGCATATGACATGGTGCCACATTCCTGGCTTGTGGAGATGTTGGAGATGGTGAAGGTGGCTGATAATGTGATGGGACTGTTGTGTGGTAGTATGAAGGATTGGAGGACTGTGTTGACATCGAATGGGGAAGTGTTGGGAGAAGTGGGGATTAAGCGTGGAATATTCCAGGGGGATTCACTGTCCCCTCTGCTGTTTGTTCTCGCTATGATCCCCCTCACCATGTTGTTGAGAAGGGAGACCATCGGGTACAAAGTTTGGAAAGGACCATCGGGTGATGAATCATCTGCTGTTCATGGATGACTTGAAGTTGTATAGTAGATCGGAGGAGGAGTTGGAGAGGTTGATTGAGGTGGTTCAGGTATATTCGAGGGATATTGGGATGGAGTTTGGTTTGGACAAGTGTGCAGTGTTGGTATTAAAGCAGGGAACTAAAGAACGTTGTGAAGGGATTGTTTTGCCTGATGGTCAGGTAATGAGTGAGATGGACGAGAATGGGTATAAGTACTTGGGTGTGTTAGAAGGGGCAGATATCATGCAGAAGGAAATGAAGAAGAAAGTAAGAGATGAGTACTTGAGAAGGGTGAAGCTTGTGGCAAAGTCGAAGTTGTATGGTGGTAATTTGATCAAGGCGATCAATGCTTGGGCTGTCAGTGTGGTAAGGTATAGTGCTGGGATTTTGGACTGGAGTGATCGGGAGTTGAAGGAGATGGATGTAAAAACGAGAAAGAGGTTGACAATGTTTGGGGTCTTTCACAAGAAGGGGAGTGTTCCGAGGTTGTACATGAAAAGGAAGCATGGTGGTAGGGGGCTGATCAGTATTGTTGACTGTGTGAGGGCAGAAGAGCTGGGTTTGTTTGGGTATGTTAAAGAGAGTGACGAGTGGATGCTAAAGGTGGTTGGTGAGTCGTTGCAGGTTGGTGAGACAAAGAAGGAGTATAAGAAGAGGGTGCAGAAGGAGAGGAAAGAAAATTTCCTAGAGAAGAGGTTGCATGGGAAATTCATGAGGGATGTGAGCGAGGTTGCTGATGAGCGGTCTTGGCAGTGGTTAAGGGCCGGGTATTTGGGTAAGGGCACTGAGGGGTTTGTTTTTGCAGCACAGGAGCAAGCTCTGAGGACAAGGTTTTTCCGGGCAACCATTCAGAAAGAGAATGTGGATCCAAAGTGTAGGGTTTGTGGGAAGGAGGTGGAGTCTGTTGGCCATTTGGCGAGTGGTTGTAGCGTTTTGGCCCAGAAGCAATATAAGAAGAGACATGATCGGATGGGGTTGCGGGTGTATTGGGAGTTGTGTCAGAAGTATGGGGTGAAGTGTGCTGATGTGTGGTATAAGGAGGTTCCAGATGAAGTTAGGATTTCGGATGATGGAGAAGTAGAGATTTGGTGGGACAGGAGCGTCGAGACAACACAGAAGATGGAACATAATCGCCCAGATGTTACTGTGTTGAATCGGGCGGCTCATAAGTGGACCTTTGTTGATTTCTCGGTGCCTTGGGATCGCAATGTGATGGTGAAGGAAGAGGAGAAAATTGCCAAATATTCTCCTCTTGCAAAGGAGATACGAAAGTTGCACCGGGTATCAACAAAGGTGATTCCATTGGTCGTTGGCACTTTAGGGGTCGTGTCAAGCAATCTTGAGGGGTACTTGAAAGATCTCGGTATTCCAGATGTGCTGGGTGGCATGCAGACATCTGCAATCATTGGCACCACCCTCATTCTGCAGAGAGTGCTTAGTCTCTAAGCCCCAGGTCATGGGGTTGAGGCTAAGTGGTATTTTACACCTGTAGTGTGAAATTAAATCTCCACTCAGGTTGTCTATTTATAGAAAGTCCTTATTATTATTATTATTATTATTATTATTATTATTATTATTATTATTATTATTATTATTATTATTATTATTATTATTATTATTATTATTATTATTATTATTATTATTATTGACACCTTTATTGAGTAACAACATGATTGTAAGTTTACAACTTTGCGGGTGTAACCTTGGCTAAGCTGTAATTATCTAGTATGTCCCAGTCCTTATTCCTGATTTCTCAAAACCCGCTACATATACTTATTCATAAACGTAGTACGTATAGAAATGCTTGACAATTTCTGAATTTTGTGACATTATCCACTTCTGACTCTTAAGCAATAAATAATTTGCTTCTTCTTGATTTGCTGTGATGTTTTTAATTATCTCCATTTTTAGGTTATGGTGGTAGTTACTTAGGAAATCGAACACTATGTTCACTTGAATAACTTGATGGTTGGGATACAGCTGTTTGATTCCACTTCGCAGTTCACGGTATTTTTCTTGTTTGTGGGCACTTCTTTCCTTTATCTTGCCAACGGTGCAGACTGTTCCTTCTAATAGCAACCATACTTTCCTTTCCTTTTCATAGATGGCCATGTCTATTTTGTTAGCGTGGTTTTGGGAGCTTTCGGTAAATGGAATTCTGTATCCCACATAATTTTTGCTCTTTCGTTCTCAACTACTGACAGTGGTAGGCTCTGTTCATACCAGGGTCTAGAATGGTCGTTTTCAAAGCCATAATTATCAAGTAGATAATGATAAAATGGTCTCAGCATTTTATCATGGCGTGATTTGTATAGGCTTTGGGCAATTTTTGAACATCCGCACATGATATGAGTTGTAGATTCTTGGGAATATTCTTGGGATTATGATTATTATTATTATGATGATGATGATTATTATTATTATTATTATTATTATTATTATTATATTATTATTATTATTATTATTATTATTATTATTATTATTATTATTATTATTATTATTATTATTATTATTATATTATTATTATTATTATTATTATTATTATTATTATTATTATTATTATTATTATTATTATTATTATTATTATTATTATTATTATTATTATTATTATTATTATTATTATTATTATTATTATTATTATTATTATTATTATTATTATTATTATTATTATTATTATTATTATTATTATTATTATTATTATTATTATTATTATTATTATTATTATTATTATTATTATTATTATTATTATTATTATTATTATTATTATTATTATTATTATTATTATTATTATTATTATTATTATTATTATTATTATTATTATTATTATTATTATTATTATTATTATTATTATTATTATTATTATTATTATTATTATTATTATTATTATTATTATTATTATTATTATTATTATTATTATTATTATTATTATTATTATTATGGCGGTGATCGTATTCCTCCTAGTGGTGCCGCTGGATATTCCTTCAGAGGGAGAACCGAACGTACGACCCAGAGATTTTAACACTGAGTGTTACTGGAGATTTTATTAGCATGTTGCATTGCTGTGATGACAGGCTAGGTTCCGGTGGGGCGGATGAGCCTGGGGTTGATTTTTCCAATCCCTGTGATCTTGAAAGAGCTTCTTTGGAAGCTACTGAGGGGCGTCAAGCCAGACATTTTGAAAGGCCTCTTGTAGAGGCTAATAAGGGGCAGGCCATTGATTTTGTGACAAGAGGTTCAGCTGTTGGACTTCGCAAGAGTGGAAAAAGAGGAAAGTGCAAAGATTGGTGGACGCATGAGGAGAGGAAGTTTTTGTGGGAATGTTTTGTTAGAAGTGGTGGGAAGAGGTCAGGTGGATACATAAAGAAGGTGAAGGCTTTGTGGGACGAAAGAGGATTGAGTGTGAGAGAAGTGCCAAGTTTGTTGTCGCAACTGAAGAGTGTTGAGAAGGGGTTGCTGACAATGATGGAGAAGGATGAGATTGAGAAGATGGTCAAAGATGAGATCAGAATGATGGACAGTGAGGGACAGGAGTTGACAGATGCTAGAAAGGCAGAATGGAGTGCTTTGTTTGGTGAAAGTGACGATGAGGATGAGTTCCTTGGATTTCAGATTGAGAGTGGTGACCAAAGTACGTCTGGAGTGGGAGTAGGTGGCTATGAAGGTGAGGTAGATTGGGCGAATGGTGGTGTTGACACAAGGGGAAGAGAAAGGATGGTTGAAGTCAATGAAGTTGGGTTAAGAGGAGTTAATGTGGTAATGGAGAGACTGGTTACTTTTCGTGAAGATAATGGTCTCAGGATAGCAAGTGACGAGGAGAAGGAGGTACTTGAGAAGATGAAAATAGTATTTGAAGGGAAAGAGTGGACAGAAGTGCCGGGGTTGAAGGCTTTGGATAGGAGGAAGGTTAACAGGGAGGTGCAGATTGTTGATGGTTTGATGCATAATCTTGTGAAAGATAAGATGTCTGTATCAGAGATCAATAGGCTGTTGTACACAGGATCATTTGTTGTTGCTGATAGGTTGGGTTTGATTGGGAAGAAGAAAGGGAAGAAGTTTGACATGAAGAAACCTAGGTGGCAAAGAAGGATTGAAAAGAGCA